>JANHFX010013752.1:16392-92957 GCA_027560015.1 Chloroceryle amazona | reverse complement strand
GGTGTGTGTGCAGGGGTGGTGGTGGTATGTGTAATGGACATCCATCTCCCTTATTTTTTGATAAAGGAATCAAAACTTTGATGAGTAAGCACTGACATTGTTTTCAGAAGTCACAGACTGCACAAGTTTGCCTTGCTCTATCTTTCCCTAGAGTCTACGCATAACTTCCGAACTGCGTTAGGGACAGTAAGATGTGAATTTATCTACCAAAAACTATTTCCAGTACCTATTCAGTTTTTATGTTTTCTTTTGAGGTTTCTCTAGCTGGCTGACCTGAGTCCTGTTTCCCTCTGGGGTTTGTTGTGGTGCTAGCCCTTTTATTACAGCAGGTTCACATCTAGTGGTGAGAATGGAGGAGGAGGAACTGCAAACTCCCTGCTGCTGCCTTTGGTTAGAAACCTCCTCCTCCTCCCACTCTTCAGCAGATGTTTCTGCTGCCTTACCACAACAGGATCTTTTTATACCCTCTCAATTCCTAAAGCAAACAGCAGCCAAAATCTGAGAACCCTTCTCCAGAGAGCCACAACAAAAGCACTGACCCAAGCATACACCACAATATAACTGGAATAAAATCCTTGGCCCTTGGGAGAAAGGGAGGTTGCATGCTACGTCACAGGACTGGTGACTAATCTTTGGCAACTCATGTGAGAAAGGCTTGAAGTATCTGTAGTGACAGAGAACAGCATGAAAACAAATGGATGATAGAGATATGAATAATATTATTTAGATGTGATATTACCAGAAACTCACATAAACCATTATCCAATCTTTCTACCATTCAGAAAAGCCAGTGGCATTTACAGCCATCTGTCAAATGTTGCAGATTTCCAGTTACGTGTCTGCATCCATGCTCATGAAGTCAGTGGGTACAAAACAAGTGGGATTTCTAGTATCTCCATTTTTAAACAAATTCCTTGACACCACTACATGTACATCCCACAGGGAAAGACAAATTAAGTTTCTGACCGTTCACTCCGTGTAAGGCTTTTGCATCTGAAGCCTAGCCCACACTAGCAACATTCTTATGGCAATTGAACTAGATTGAAGGCCTGAAGCAGTTACTCTTGGGTTCTTCAAGGCTCTGCCTGGCAGTGAAGTAAATAGGCTCATCCAGATTTACTGGATGAGACTGTACTCATCCAGACTGTACACCACCTATAACAACAAGTTAAGCGCGATTCCCTTTAGACTGCTGATGTAGACATGAGGCTCTGCATCAAGATATACCGAGGTGTGCTTAAGTTCCCCATTCCCTGCCCTCTCTCCCCAAAATCATCTTAATTAAGCCTTACTTCAAGTAGTAAAAAAGAACTATTTTGGTTGGAAGAAACCATTAAGATCATCAAGTCCAACCACTAAGCCAGCACTTCCAGGTCACCACTAAAACATGTCCTTTGGCACTGTGTCTATACATCTTTTAAATACCTCCAAGGATGGTGACAGCACCACTTCCCTGGGCAGCCAGTTCCAGGCCTTGACAACCCTATCTATGACATTATTATTATTTTTTTCCCCAATATCCAACCTAAACATCCCTTGGCACAACTTGAGGCCATTTCCTCTTGTTCTATTGCTTGTTACTTGGGACAAGATACCAAATCCCAGCTCGCTCCAACCTCCTTTCAAGTACTTGTAGAGTAATAAGTTCTC
This sequence comes from Chloroceryle amazona, assembly GCA_027560015.1. Lineage (NCBI taxonomy): Eukaryota > Metazoa > Chordata > Aves > Coraciiformes > Cerylidae > Chloroceryle > Chloroceryle amazona. The sequence goes on along the minus strand of JANHFX010013752.1, from coordinate 91,307 downwards.
CCCTCAACCTCCTTTTTTCTAGACTTAACAAATGCTAATTCCCCCAGCCATTCCCTCTTAAGACTTATGCTTTAGACCCTTCATCAGTCTTGTTTCCCTTTTTTGGGCATGCTCCAGCACCTCAATGTCCTTCTCATGGTGAGGGACCCAAAACTGAACACGGTAATCCTACTCGTACACATGGAAATAGACATCACAGTGCATTGCATTGCCTTTTTAGTTTGTTGGATAGAAGTGATCTATGGCACTAAGCTGTGGCAAGCTTAGCGAATCCTACATAACATGTCACTGACATGTATTTACTGTCAGAAAGCATCTATACCATTAGTCTAGATAATAAGCAAAGCTCAGTTATGACTGAGCTAAAATCACCGCTCGCGCTGTACTGCTACTATTGCCTGCTTTGAAGAAGCCAGATGTGAAATGCTATGAGGTGATGCGAATATTAACCAGATCTTCCATCTGGTTTCAAATACACCTATGGGCCAAGTGCATGCCCATGTGCGCTCGTACATAGATGTTCAAAGGAAGTGCACAACTTCAGCTGTGGGCCCGCTTTGTAGCGTATTCTGCTGCTGTGACCTTCCCTTAACACGTGAATGACAATGATGCTGTGCACAGAAGCAGCAGCTGAAACACTGCCCTTCCACTGCCTCCAGAGCAGAAGCCCACTTACTCTTCATCAAACACCTATGCTTGCTGCTGCTGGTCCCAATACATTTGCTCAGATATCAGTGTTTCCTTACTCTTCCCAAGTATGCGCTTCGCTTTGATGCCCAGGCTTTCATCTATTGCAGCACTGAGGGAGCATCTAAAGATTTTGATGGGATTTTCTGAAAAAAATGCATGTTAAGTATGATTTTTGAGAACTTTGGCAGAAGATATCTTTGAGAGCAAATAAAAATATTTACACTATAAATGCACTTGAATCTAGTGGCTTTTACTTTGGGGAACAGATCAGAGTATCACCTAATCCATGGGCTTTATTAGAGGTCAAAAACACAGCTTGGGATTTGAAATGCTGCTCTTTGCAATGAATTTCTCACAAACAAGCTACAGAATAAGCAGTACCTGCAGGAATTATGCAGATCCTGCCTGCAGTAAATAATTGAAGATTAATAAAATTAAGGAAATTGCAGATTACTCGCAGTGTGAACTGTTTTTTACCGCATACATTCTTTTCAGAAGTTCTATTCCTGTACTAATGGAACAAGAACAGAAAAGCAAGTCCACCACCTGTAAAAGAGTAGTAATAAAAAAAAAGTAATTTGCATTCAAGCTATAAGATATCGAAAAGGAATTTTTCATGCTTCTTTAGAAAATTTAGATACTCCAGAAAAGAAATCTCAACCTTTATTCAGAGGATTAGAATAAGAACGAAAACCTTTTGTCCAAAATCAAAATTCTTACATCCAGCATATTCCTTAAGATTTTATTTTTGAACGAGTGGCATTTCTAGTTTACCAAATTAGTTTTGTGGGGTTTTTTTTGTTGCTTGGGGTTGGCGTCTTTGTTTTTTTCAAACCAGCCATAGGCTCTTTTAGTACAATCCTCAACATGGTGAGGACATGAATGAGACAGGCTGGTCTGGTTCATTCCTTTCCATTAAGGAGTATCTCCTGGTATAAAAAGTCACTATGTCGATCAAAGTGGAGTGATCTTTGAATTCAGAGGTAACTGGTGTTAGAGAAAGAGCCAAATACTTGCCTTTATGTATGTAGCCTGCATATGTACTGGGCAAGGAAGGCATCTCCAGAAGGTAGTTGAGAACATTTACCTTGGATGTCTGAAGTTCAACTGGCATCCGTTTTACCCAAAAGATTTTGTTTCAGTAGGTTATCTTACATTTTAAAACTTGATTCAACTGGCCTAGACCTGACAGAGCTGAAAAGTGAAGCGAGATCGTAGGCACCTCAGTTACAGGGACAAACCTCACAGTGAATCATGCCCTCAAAAGCAAAACATTAACAATTTCTGAGAAGGAATGTTTATGATTTCTCAAGAAATTTCTGAAGTGCCCAATTATTAGTGATTTTACTGTAATTTTTCCTTTAAATGAAGTATCTTACTCAAGGCAGGGTTTGTAGAGAATGATAGCACAGCAATGGACTCAGGAGATGCAAGGAAATGTAGAGGAAATTCAAATGCTTCTTCAGGCCTAAAATAGAACTAACAAACTTCCAAAGTAAACAGCTTGAGAATAACTGCCTCAAGTTTAATTTGATAAACAACATTACAGAATGACTTTATAATGCTCAGCAGTTTGATGGCATTGGAGATAATCTGGAAACAAGAAAAAACTGAGCCTCTCATGAGAAACCTTCCTGCTGTTTAATGTTGTAAATGATGAAGGAAAAAACAAGGCAAGAGCCCCTAATATTATACTTCACATTCCATCCTAGATCCCCTACCCTCTTCAGCAGCAATTAGCAAACTGTGGTCAGCAAAATATGTCATAATGACTTTATAGAGATACTGAATTGCATTGAATGCAGTATACTTTAATAAAACTCTCTGCATTTGTTGTAAACAGTGAATTTTTGAGACTCCAGGCTTACAGATTACCATTGCACACTCATGAAGTCAGCCTTCCCTTTATCATATTAAGTTACTGCAGCACACAGCCTATATTTCATCTCTGACAATGGTACTCAGGCTACTTAACTACTCAGTGTTCTAAAGATACACTAGAAGTTCCTCTAAATATTTGTTTCCCACAGTTATATTTGTACTTTTTTAATCACACTGTTTAACAGCGTATTTTTCTCAATACATGAAAACTCAGTTAACTACAAGTCAGTTCTGTAGATAATACTAAATACCACCAATTAAAGAATCTGTATTTTTTCCAGACCTGAATCAGGCCAAAACTGAACACATGCACAGCTCCCCAGGAAATTAGAGAGAAAACATTACAAGGTAAACAACTCAGCCATAGTACAATTCAGACTAGCTGCCCAATGATAACTCTTAACAAAGAGACATGGGAAAGCCCCTTACCCATTCCACACTGACACTGGCACCACTGAGAATGAATTTTGCATCTATCTGAAACCACCTCAAGTACATTACATTTGAGAGGTATTAACCATCAGCTTTTTTTGCAACCTCAGCCAGAAACAGACCTCAGACACAGGGCAGAAGAGCACAGTGTTTCATTATATATGGACAAGCCAATCATTAGTTATGAAAATAACTACAGTCCAGCCTAAGGAGGCCAGCACAAAGCTGTAGTAGGATTTGGGTACTGTCTAAATGTGCAAGAGTCTGGGCACTCTCAGAGTGTCTCCACTGACACCTAAGTAAGTCCTGGCTGGTTCTTTGAGGGCACACTTGCTGCTGACACATATGCTATCACATATTTTTAAAACATATTTTTTGAAAGTAAAAAGACCAGTTCAAGAAAACTGCTAAATTAAAATCTTTTTTTTTTTATTAAGTCATTATTAATGGCTGTATTTATTAAAACATTACTTAAAATAAAAGCAATTGCAGCTGCAGCCTTCCATCTCTGTCTACATATTTATTACTGAATAGCCAAAACTCATCAGAGAACATTTTCCTAAATAAGAAGCAAAGATCATCATCACTTGGATTATGCAAAAAGATCCATGATATTTTAGAGAAAGTACAAAGAAGGCATCTGAAATTTCTTAAGTTGCTATGCAATCAGGCATTTTTCTTAGTTGCCTGAATCTCAGAAGAGAGAGCAAGTGAAAGTACAAAGAATAAACAGAAGTAGAAAATGGACCATCACAAAGGATTAAGGCACACACGGTGCCCTATTCTGTATGATGACTGATGCAAGTAACATGTGAAATGCACCCAGAGAAAATTAAAACTGACAATAACAAGCCTGCATTTTTCGAGCCATTCAGCTCCTTAAGACATTAACCAATTTCTTTAGGACTTCTTTGCTGTTCATTATTTTAGCTTACCCTTTTCTATGGCTAGCTACTATTCACTGAGCAGCAAACAAACACAATAGCACACAGGAAGCAGCAAACAAAAGTCCTTTTAACACTCGCTCACTCCATTTGCAGCACATGCCAGGGCTGCCCAGAGTTTACTAGTTTACACCCAAACCCAACTTAAAAATATAGCAGAACAGTATCTCACTTTGAAAACCCAATGGTTATCTTGAACCTTGAGGATGCAGAGGAGAAAACCATCAAAGTGGAAGTACTGCCATTTTTTCTTTATTTAAATCTTCTGAACATTCAGTTAAATTCTGACATACTATTTCAAATGAAGCATTTAACAAACACTTGTTCTATATCCCGTTCAATGGTGTTCCTCTTTTAATACTGACATTTCCTGCCTTTTAATCATTCTTGCAGGTGAAGATCTATCACAGATTGCCTGTTTGTCTTCTAGGCTGAGCTCAGGCAAAACTCAGAATCCACCCTCATGAAACACTCCCTTTTTACACAGAAGAAATGAGCTAAAAGGAGTATTTAGCGAAGTTGCAGAACAGTCTAAATGTCTATTCTGCAACTATTTTCAAAAATTTAGTTTAGTCACTAATAATAATAAAAAAATCCCTTCTGGAAATACTATTAAAGCATAATAGTGGCAAAAAGATTAAAATTTTATTTTTCACTTTCTCTGGAAGTTGCAGCGTGGTCCATAAACACTGCACACTCTCCCAGTAAAAATATCAAGAGCTTCCTAAAGCTGTTTCATAGAAGGACAAATTTCAGTAAGTATTATTTGAGAGAATTTACTGCTTTAAAACTAACCCACTACAAATATCCCTCTCCCTGCCTCTACCCAAAAGTACAGTAGCAGAGGCAGTTAATACAGCAAGCACCTGACTTTGCTTGCCATCCCACACCAAATGCTTTATCCCTGCCAGGTTCCAACTATACAAGCTGAGATGTCCTGCCCCTCACAGAAGAAAACGTCAATCAGGGACACGCACTGTCCTCGTTTTGCTGGGTGAAGTTACAAAGAGGAAAAGAAAAAAAAAGGCATATGTGTACCAGCTTTTAAAAAAATGTTTTAAAAAGCTGGTTTTATTTCATGTATTTTTGTTACAGATCAGCATATTTTTTCTTTTTGTTGTTGTTTTAAGTTAACAGCATAGATACAATAATGAAAAAGTATCAGTGGCCTGTGATTTGGTCTAGATATTCTTCCCCTTTTTGTTCTGCAGGAAATAACTAAGAACTAGCTGTATAAGTCTCATCCTTACTTTGGAGGGAGCTAAATTCCTTGGCAAAATCACAGGATTTTTGACAAAGGAGAAAAAGAAAGAAATTAAAATGGTGGTGGAGCCCAGTACCCATTAAAAGCAAGGCAGAACAAGGAAGAATTCAGCCTCTAACACAGGACATATTTTAAAAGCAAGATCCAAGCAGAAAGACTAGTTACTCAGTAAATAGTCCCACCACCCTTCCTTTTGTGGTGCAGTGTGTTACTGCAGCCAGGTAACTCTGAACATATTCCACAATGTGCCATCAACTGGGTACGAACATAAAAAAGGTTTTATTTTCCTTTCCTAGTTTTGTAGCTTAGTCTTATCATTATCACATAATTTTTAAAAATAATCAAAGTCACCAGAGAAATGGACAAGGCTATAAAATGATATTAAAAACACATTTCACAAAAGGTCAGATAAAACATTAACACTTTGTATTAGCATATTTGTTGGAGCAGAAATACTGTCTCACACTTAACCCCTAATGTCTTGGTGTTTGAGTGAGGGAGAAATCAGGCAGAAGTAATATGTGTCTCCAGGTGAAACAACCAACCAAAAAAACCCCAAAAAACAACCAAAAAAGCCCAAACAAAAAAAAACAAACAAAACACAAGACACAAAAGAGCCTATCACAAAATACAGACACCAAAAAACCTCTCTCATCAGGAGAGAAGAAAAAAAACAAACACAAACCAAAAACCAAAACCAACCAACCAAAAAAGAATAAGCCCCAATATATTGCAGCAACATTAAAACACTGAACATCTTACCAAAGCAAATTCTGGCTCAGTAAGACTATTTTCATTCAAGCAAGCATCAGGGGAGGAGAGGAAACAGGAGAAATGTTTACCTTATTCAAAGAATACAAATGGCTTTGTGACAAGGTATATAACCCACCTTCAGGTTAAAGAAATACATTTCTATTGACAGCAGACACTCAGCCAATAAAGCCCCCAATCCATTATTATTTTGTAAGGTTATCCAATGAAGTAGGAAAGAATTTATTCCACCTACTGTCTTGGTGCCACATTTCCTCCCCTTCAATCCCATCCCACTTGTCTCTCACCTGGTTTTGTATTGATCAAAAGTCAGGCCACAAACCAGACCATTTATGTTAGAGTAAGATGCATGGAGAGTGCTACCACAAAGTCTTTAACTGTATTATAGTTGCGTGTTTCACATAACAAGAAATGAGAGCAAAATAACCAGTCAGGCCCCAAGTCTCTTTCTGTAAACATGAGCAGTGTGTCTCTCCAAGACCCTACGTGAACATCGGAGATGCAAGGTACAGAGAAGAAATTAATCTGGGGTGAGTGGACCTCGCATCCTCCCAAGTTAGTACCACTGGAAACCTCCTGATAGACCCAATTCATTGCTTCAATTCCAATGTAAGGGGTGGGCCAAAGATTCCTCCACTGACCATGGGCAGACTCAGAGAAAATCAGTAACAGTACTAGTCTTCCCAATGAAAAGATAATGCATGGAAAATAAAGGAATTTGTTGCAGATGACAAGGACACTTCTCCAGACAACTGGAAAGCCAGTGGCTTGGGAGTACCCTGAATCCACAGAAAATTGAAGCAAAATTGGCTGATGTGCAGTGGTTAAGCCTTTTTCGAGGAATACTAAAAGGATACTGGAAAAGAAATTCTGTGGAGAACAAATCTCACAAGATTCACATGCTTCCCTATGAAGGAAGGCTTCAGCTGCACACACTAGAAAGGTGAACTTGTCCAAAGGCAAAGTCTTCAAAGCATTATGACTTGCTCAGTAAACTGTTCTGTTGAGTTCGTGTTGGGTCAATGACAGCCTGTGATTCTCAAAACACTTTTTGTGGTAGCAAATCAACCTGCACGAAAAGCCTAGACCCGAGCTGTGCCAACCCACCTAAATGCTTCCATGCCAGCATGAGTAATTGGGAGGGTTAGTGTCCAGCACATGTACAGCAGCTCCTTCACTCTCCTTATAAGCATACACAGTTCAATAAATAATTGGAAGAAAGTACAAAATATTACCTGATTTCAGAAGTACACTGTAACAGATACTAAACAGCATCAGGAGATCATTCTCAAAACCAATTTACTATGCTAAAAATCTGTGGATGTATTGGAACTTGTGTTTTGTCCTCTAGTCTCTAGAAAGATGTTAGAGCCCTGGAGTTTAGCAGAGCTGCAATCTGAAAATGTCATTTCAGGAATGCTTTGTGCATCATATATTTTTAATCCCAACTATTTATCAGGTTTTTCAGAGGACAAGTTTTTTTCTGATCGGTCCCCTTCAGCAATTGCAGATACAATTTAAGCTGGACTTCTCAATACACATTTCTTTCTAGTGAAAGACAGGTGCAAACATTCATCAGCCTCCTCAACTCACAGCCACACAGAAGAGAAGGGACATGCCATCAATACTGATGAATTCCTTTCCGAAACTCCCTCTTCCTCTTTTTCGCTTCACAATATTTCTCATCAGCTATATGGCAGGCTACTAGGCAAGTTCATCACATTGCCCCATTTTATTTCTCTCCTTGCCAGGGAGGGAAAGTAATGGCAAAAGAGTTGTGATGTGTCAAATCTTGCCACTTAATACTTCAAGTACAGCTTGAAATTATAAACCACCCCTACTGTCCCTATTCTTTTATTTTACTTAGGATTTGCATCTATCTTTCTACTTCACAAGCAGACACTGCAGGTTTTAAAGGTCCAGTTGGATAAGCACACTTAAAACTGTTCCCATTCCCATGCCAAATTACTGCGGGCATGACGACGCCACAATCAACTATCAAAATGGGGTATTCTCAGTCTCTGGCACCACGGAAATCAATGGCGTAAAGACTTAAGCTTTTTTAATTAAGTCACTACATGTCAATGAACTGACTTGAGTTTTGTTGTTAAAACACAAGCCCCTTCCTCTTTTCAAAAATTCATTTACAAAAAGTGATATGTGGGAAAAAAACACACTGAAGGCCAAACAGAGGTTTACTACCATCACTGCAGGATCATTACTGACTAGTATTTGCCTCTAACTACCCAGGAAGCCCTGCCTGACATAGGAGGTAGTAAAATGAGAGTACAGTAAGAATAGAGAGGATAAAACTGAACATCTAAGAATAGAAGATAATTTTTTTCCCCTGGAATGTGAAGTTTCAGTACTTCCCACAAAATTTTTAGTAATGATCAACACTTGCAAAATAAACTACAAATTGGTCAAAGTTATTTCTCCTTCAACTAAAGTAGGAGAACTGAAAAGACATCTGAAGCAGCAACTCCTAATTATCTTCCCACAAGTCTTTTTGCAGACCAAAGAATTAACTACTCCTAGTATTCATACTATTAAAAAAATATATAAATATTAGAATGAACTCTGAAAACAAACAAGCAGACAAAAGACTATCAAATTTCTTTGCCCAAGTGAACCTACTTGTCAGATTTCAGAAGTCCTTTGCTATCTGTAAACAGACCAAGAAAAGAAATGGCCACTTAAATGTTCCATGTGGTATCTTACTAAAAGGTTACATAGCCCATTCAAAAGCTTGACAGCCACTTCCCAAACTTTTTATCTGGTAGATAGTATAATTCCACACACACCCCCCCAAACACCTCCTGCCAGCTTGCAGGATATTTTAAACTGGTTTTTGGAGGAGAGGTTTTAAACGTTACAATAAGAGCCTTACATTAATTGCAATTAGCATAATTGGAAAGAGAGGTGGTATACATCTAACACTGTCTCCAAGAGAAAAAAAAAAAAACAAAAAAAAAACAAAAAAACAACTTTATTCAGATTGTCACATTCCCTTCCTGGAGATTCAACATAGTTAGCACAACTTCTGCTTTTTTAGGCAAATATTTTGTAAATCTTCGAATGGTATTTAAAGAATAATGCAATCATCAGGCACGCTCCGTGTGGGTTCAGAAGGGGAACATCCTATTTAACAAAATCCTTTTGCACTTTGGCGTGAGTGATATACCTACCACCAATGCTTGTTGCTCATTAGTACATCAGAACTTCCCAAGTTTGTTGTGGTTTTCTGTGGGTTTTGTTGTTGTTGTATATTAGGCAAATATGGAACAGAAGTGAGAAGAGGAACAGAAAAAGACCTGTGTGAAAATACTATGAAGGCTATACATATAGTACTAGAGGATGGAATGATACTCATGGTACAAGAAAAATGACTGCAATATGCAGTTTATATTCCACCAGCTAATGATGCTTTTTTTCAGAAAGCATCCACATGACTTCAGAAACCCTTTGCGTAAAACCACTTGCAATACTAAAAGTTCTAAAGACATAAGCTTGATCCTGTATTTATGAATGGAAGAACCTAAACCAAAACAGAACACAAAACAGAAATAAAATGGCCTTATTTCATTATCTCCCCCTTCCCTGTGAACAACAACTACGTCCTATGATTCATCATTGACCTTGGGTCTTCACTGTAACCTTCTCTCACAAGCTCATGGGAATAAAAATCACACAAACAGCATTTTCATTTCTCCAAGACAGATTTGTTAGATGGAAGCTTTGGTTTGTGCTAGATCCAAGATCTTTAATTAAAGAGAGATCAGTCCTGTCAGAAGTGTGACCATTCCCACAGGAATGAAAAGAAATTCTTCCTATTGACATAAGAGCAGAAAAATAAAATGGAATTCGTTTTCGTTCCTGGCAAGAAAAGCATTTTCAAATCCCACTTGGTGTTGTATTTCTAACAATAGCTTCTTCTTTCAACACTACACTGAAGTACTTTTTTAATCTTTCCAAGACTCTGGCTTCTTCATTGTCTTTAACATATTTATACATATATTTCATATGAGTACATCCATCCATCCATCCAAACATCCTTCCTTTTTTTGTACATTTTACTTGTTTGTCAAATAAAGAAATGGAACTAAGTATCAGAATAAGATGGGAATTCAAACAGCCATTAAGCTGTGAAATAAAACCTGCTGCTACTTGATTAAATAATGCTCATGACCTAACATTTCAATCCCCACCCTTATCTGACTGATGCTAATTTTACACTGGCATTCAAGAAGGTCATGATTTCAGTTAGAAATCATATAGGGAGATTTATTTTTTTTATTTTTTTATTTTTAAAAAGACACTTAACTCCTTTCTCACTAGCACAAACACCACAAAATCTTTAGCATCACTATGACTTGAGCTCCACAGCCAAATTAAATGACCATTACTGGCCAGCACTCAAATTGCATTCGGCACAAATACCATTTTTCGTCCTTCCTGGGCTTCAGGGCAAATGGGAGGATCTTTGCAAAGCAAAGCTCAATGAAGAACTAGGAACCAAGGCAGTAGCACACTGGGCTGAGACAAACTGCTGCAATTTTATTCATTTATTTTTAATTACAGATTAATATTATGGTAGGAAGAGTAAAATAGAAGGTAGGATTTGATTCTATTTCATTTTACACTCTGAATCTACTATAGCTTCACAATACTTATCAACAAAGTGACTACTCAGAGAACAGATAGGACATTTTTATCTATGGCTGGCTTCAACTGCTCACAACATTAGCTTAGAGAACAATTTCCAGCCCATATGTTTTTGTCATGTCAACGGTTTCCAAAGATAATAAATGTTCTTCAGTATCATGCCTGGCATAGCTTACCCTGTGAGCAGGCTGCTAAAATTATATGGAGAATGTACAAGCGAGCTCTTCAAGTAGTTGTTTAATGACTTCAACCCAAGAGCGGCACGCCAGCAAAATGGAGGGATTTGGGCAGGAATGCAGACTATACAACAGCCAGCCATAAATAGAAACCAAACTTCGTCACAGCAAACGTCTGAAGCGCATCTCCACATTGTGCTGCACAGCGCAGGCTGCATCTCACCCAACTCCAGCCAGCACTCGCAAGTGTAGGCCCAGCTGGGCTGCACTCCATGGTATTGACATCCTACTGCAAGAACTCCCTGGTATAGGCCCATTCACATTTTCTACTTATATACATACATACATACAGTAATTAAGAAAATAAACCTATCAATTTAGCATTAAATAACACAGACATAAAATTAATACAATGGGAACACAGGTTTATTATAAACAAAATTTAGGAATCATCAAAGATAAACTTCTACATACAAATAATTGTAACCTTAGGCAAGATTAAAATGTAGCTAAAACTAACAGAAAAACATTGCAACGCAGTGTAACACAGTATTTCCCTCTGGACACAATATTCTTTATTGAAGATCCTGTTCCTACGATCCAGAAATTGCATATGAATTTGGGCTTTCATTTTTACAAGACAAATTTTAGCTTAAAAAATAAAATAAAATAAAATCACCTCAGTCACTGGACCCATGAAACTGAAGATGTTTTATCTACTTCTGAGAAGGCGTCAATACCAATGACACAGATCCTGTGGAAAAAGCTTGAGCAGGCTTATGTACATTTTATACACAACTTAATCTGAGGCTTTAAACTGGGCATCCAAAGGACACTCCTGTCCCATGAGAGGTCTCATCTCAGGCCTTAATTTGAGCCATTTCTGAACCCTTTGTCAGGCCATGCTCTAACTGCATGGTCCCCTTGACAATTTTTTAAGAGGAGCAAGAAATGCAACTTCTTGCATTTCAAAGCTTTCTCAGAATTAGCTTTTCTAAAAGCTGATTTTGGAGGGTCTGATCCAACGCTCAAGGAAAAAAGGAAGTGGAAAGACTACCACCAACTTCTGTAGCCTTTGTGTTGGATTCTGCAGTTGCAAGAGCTGTTCATCTAACATTAAATACAACATATGCCATAAGAAAGCGTGTAGTCTTCCTCATTAAAATGATACAATCCAAAAAGAAAACTACTCAGTTGCCTCCTTTTCCTGACACTTAAAGTATATGATAAATATCATTCTTTTTACCTTTACTCTTTTCCTTCTCTTCCTTGGAAGGCATATCCTTGCTCCTCACTTCTTAAAAAAAACAAAAAAAAACCCAAAACACAACAAAAACAAACAACACCAAAAAAACAACAGAAAAACCACACAAACCCCAAAGTAATAATTCAAATGATCTTAATGGTCATGAAGAAGCTAGTACTGTATTTTCCAAAACTCAAATTAATTGAAGTCAGGGTGAGGTGTTAAAACATAGAGGGGACAATGCTTGAAACCACTGACAAAGTTAAATTTCTTCCACCTTTTCCAAAGAATTACTAACTGATTTTAAGCATGAAATGGTCAAAAGCAATCTGTTAGAAATACATTATTACAAGACAGTAGCAGTGCCAAATTCATATTTACATTGCTACAGTCTACTGAAATATTCCTCTTAAGGGCTCCTCTAGCTGCAGACTAAGAAAAACAATCTTTAAAAATGCATAGGCTAAACTGGTCTATTCCTCCATCCAAATAAATCAAGAGGAGCGACACTTAGACTTTATCACACCATGTACAGCTATAAATATGACACCACCGATACCCTTCCTTCATGCGAAAATCTTATATGAAAATAATCAAGCAGACCACCACCAGGAACTGCAGTCCCCAGAAACACCTTCTTCCTGCAGCTTTCATCAGAAAGAGCTGCAAGTACGTGTTCCCCTTTATTCATTACTCTTCAGTGCTAACCCAAAAGCACTGAACAAGAAAATCTTAGTGATACGTGCTTGACACCCAGCATAAGCAATACTGCATTCCTTACCTAACCTAAATAAAGGGGCTTTTAAGATGGTTGACTAGAAAAATTGAAGCAGCCAGAAAATACAGTTAAATAATCTGAACTCTACACATAGCTGCTCAGAGGACCCAAGCTCAAAAATTATGAAGTGTTCCAAATTCTTAAAGGCATCTCTCCAAGTTTTACTTGTCCAGATTCAATGAAGAAAGGTCAGTGTGTCAAATGATGAAATATCAAATTTATAGAATTTGACTGCAGTGATAAGTTGTCTAAAATTAGTCTTAGGATATAACTAGCTTTTCTCCTTATAGAATGGCATTTCATGAAAAACTTGAAATACACAACATTAATTTAACCCCAGAAATAAAAATTAAAAAGGTGGGAGGCATTGTTCTACAACCTTTCATGATCAAAACTAAACTACTGAGAGAATATTCTTCCCAAAGAACATCCCTGAAACATCTTAATTGGTCTTACACTTGAATCCAAAAAATGTTAATAGTATCTTAACATCCTCGTAATTGAACAGGTTTTTGATGGCTAAAAAAAAACCCCAAAATTTCTGAATGGCAACTAAAACTTTAGCAAAGTTGTTTCTAATATGCAAGGCAGAATACCTTCCTTAAGGAAGTCCAGGCACACTGTGTCTGCACACTGCAGACAGGTTAGACTTGAGAAGCATGGACTATACTTTGCACAGGAACAGCTCTCACTGCAAATTACAGCCAAGCCTCATTTTTTTATCCCAACCAATAACTCCAGATGAGTACAGGAGCAATGCTGAAGCTGTTTTCTGATGGACTAAATAGCTATCCAGACACACAAGCTTACCTATATCCCACTTCTGCAATGAAATTCGACTAATACAGTAGATTATACAAAAATAATAGGATTTTTACATGTTTCAAAGTCTGAAATGCAACAGTTTTCCTAATTTTTAAGATTTAGGAAATGATGTACCGTCCATTGTTCCTCAGTTTCCAAATAACTGACATTTGAATGGACTAGTATCTAGAACATTTACAGGTAGGAGTACAAAAGAGCAGTAGTCCATTTGCAAACAGAAATTCTTTTTAAAATCACTGTTAGTAAAGCATATGAACTTCAAGGAAACATTTATATTGCCTATTTTCAACTAATTTTATACTCATTTGTTTTCAGGGATGGTGTAGACCAGCATGCAGGCTCCACGTTGGCTAAGTGCTGTATATCTCAGGTTGCTGCCTTTTTGTTCCCAATACAGTTAGGTGGCTGCTGAGGAGGATGAGCTTTAACAAAGCCATCAGCACAAAGCCCCAACTGCTCTTGCTGCTTTCCCATAACTGCCAGTGCCAGAAGTGGCAAAGGCCTTCCACCAGGTTCTCCAGGACTCCCAGCTACCATTTGACATGCAACTAGCATCAAAGATCTTTCAATCCCACCTCAAGGAGGTAAAGTAAAGGTGATAGCTTCTAGATGAGCTCTGCTCCCTGAATAGCATCCCTGCATCTCCTCAGGACGCTGGCAATGTTGCACACAAAGAAATAACCCAGGAGGTTATGTGAAAGACAAAGAAAAATAAGTAAGGGGAATTAGAGGAAGGGACTCCAGCCTACGACAATTCTTCACCTCAAGCATAACAAGAGAATATCTTAAAAACTTCACTTTGTCTGCTTCACAAATGCTTAAATACAAAATTATTTTAAAAATGCATATTCACACCCATGCTATAATTTCATAATTATTTTATTTAGACACCTAACACAAGTGGTAAAAATCACATCTGAATTAAATCTTCCAATTCCTTCTTGTATCATCCCAGCTTCATACACTAGTATTTTCCAGTGAGTATCAGGGGAATTCAAGCACTGTAGAGCTACACAACTTCACAGACCTTTAAGTCATCCCATAGATATCTTGCAAGGTTTTTGAAGTTTCCACTCTTGCCTTCAACCTGAACAAGATGCTTTTCTCTTCTATTATAAACAGGCTGAAAAATCAAACTAGGCTTTTTTCCTCCTCCAGTTTCGTATGACAGCCTACAATCAATTTTTTCAAATTACAGGCTAAAAATTTAATCATTGCCTGAAATAAAAGTTAACTAATATTTGGACACCAAAAAATACACTTAAAACACACAGATGTGTTCCCAACATTTTAACCAGAAAATTGTGGTTTAATCCTGGTTAGTAAATTAACGCTCTTTTGTTTAGGTTGCTAAATAATGACATCAATTATTAAATATTTATGTTTTGAAGCCTAACTTGAGAAATACAGGAGTACGTAGGAAAGAATCTAGGTTAAGAAATGTCTGCAAGTTGGAAAAACCTGTGGAAAATACTCATGTGTGAAAGAGAACTAGCAGTGGGAGCAGAAATAGAGTGAACAGATCCTACCCATCATAGTACCTATTGGAAAAAGAGTTCTCAACTATTTTCAATTTCCAGACTTTAAAGCAAAAGAAGATATAGGGAAAGAGTGAATGATATTTGTAAAACACTAGGAAAATTACTTTATTTTCTTTTCCTGTTCACTGTTTTTCAGTCACTGGACTGAACATAACATGCTACTTGATAACATTAATGACAAAATCAGGTGGCAAAACAAAATGTAACCAATTTCTGGGCATGATACACTAAGCACATCTTTCAAAGATCACCTTCCTTGCTTGCTCCTGAGATATATACATGAGATATAAAATAACTGTTATGTGTATAAATGTATACATCTAATAAAAATGCTTATCTTCTAGTTACACAGGTAACCTGCACGACGATGTGTATGCAACACCGCCAGTGTTAACCTTTCCATCACACCCTGACTTTTCCTTTAATTAAGCTTAATTTTAGTCATACTTCACATTACAATTTCCTTCTGGATGGCAGAAGCTGGAAGTCAGTCGTGACATCTCCATTTGCCCGGAGGTTAAAATGTGGAACGAACTCCATGACAGGTTAACGGAAGGAAGCGTGAAATCAGATGGACAGACGGAGGTTACACTCTCCTCTGCAGAAGCGTCAAACCGCCAAGCTCTTCACAGACCCTGAGCTCATACACAGATGAGATGTACAGAAAGCAAACTGAAGGCAAACTTACTCACACACTGCATGAGCCAGGAGGAAATAAAGTAAATGAGAACTTTCGCTAGAAGGCAGGACAACTGGCAATTATTTATTAGCTCAAACTAAAAACTTAGCTTGACACATCATCTCCTTACAGCTATATATACCTTTCTCTGCTTGTGACACGATGCTTAAGGTTGATGTAATGATGGCAAATTAATGATAATGAAACAGATAAAAAATGGGCCTGTACATTGACTCCACACAGAGCATCAAGCACTATGCTGAAAGTCAAGTGTATGTTGGTGATTTTGTTGTATCAGATGAATATTTCTGAAGACTGTAGAAAGCACAGCTTAAAAGGAAAGCCTTTATTGTAAACTCTGAATTAATATGCAAAAATGTTTCTCATTATTCACACGCATGCAAGCATGAATGTTTGATGTTTTGCAGGTGGATTTGAAGGTCTAACAATTAAAGACAAAAGGAAAAACTTAATATTAAACCACAGCAGTGAACTACTCCAAGTAGTCTACTGTAGACATTGATGGTGTAGAGTGAGAAGCACTGCTTAGTAAATCTGAAAACTTCTAATGCCTCATTGTTAAACATATCCTCACTTATCTTCAAGTGACTTTTAAATTGTTTTTCACATAATCCACAGACTTTTCGCTTTCCCTTCTGACATGAGCAACTAGCCTACAAACATGCAAAACTCCTCTAGTAGAAACATCAGCTCTGAAGTTGATGATAATTTTCTCATTGACTTGACCGGGATGAGGATTTCACTCTTAGGAATCTCCCAAACTGTCAGACATAGGGAGTCACCATCTACAAAACATCCGCAGCATGCCTTTATTCCAAAAGGCACAGCAGAGTTCAAACGCTTACAGCTTGGAGGCTAAAACCTAGCAGAACTGAACTGCTCATTTGGCATTCAAAACGCACACAGCACATCTTTCTCACTAAAAATTACAGTATTTTGGATGTACGTATCAAATACAATATTGTTGAGCAACTCTACACTCACAAGAACAGGCAAGCACACACGAGTGTCTCTATCCAGGCCGAGCATGTCACCTTTCCAGGGCAATGTTCCTCATGTCCACTCCAGCAAGTTAAACAAGCTGATTCATCTCTACCTTTGTAAGGCAGTGCCTGCATATTTGCCAACAAAATAAACTTTGTTTATCAAGTTCATTTCAAAACCTTTTGCCAACCCACCCCTTGAATCTAACATTTGAAGTCAATTGGTTTGTTTTCACCAAAAAGACTACAAAAACACCGAAACTCCCCTGCAAACTATAGGAAGCCTTCTAGATTCTGTGCTAATGAGCGTACGCACCTTGGCATGAGCTACAACACAGTGGTATAGTTGGAAGATGCTCTTTCCAATATCAAGGAAGAAAACAAAATCCTTTTTAAGCAGACCACCTGTATAACCTGTTAACCCTTATGACAGTTGTTCCGTGTATAAGCTTGAGCAGTGACAAAGAACAAAACTATTATAAAATAAGATGTACAACAACATCAGTGCTGCATCCAAGGTTTTGATGTTCTTTGATAGCCAGGTTAGCCCCCTAGTACCCAGCTAAATGCTTCAGCAAGGAACCAAATCTGTTTGCCTATATTTGCTATCCAAATCCTAGGAAATCATAATGGGTTCCAAGGAGAAAATGTCTGTATTAATTTAACTATTGTTTTCTGCTCACTCTAATCCAGGATATATTTCACTAGTCTTTTGGAAACCTTAGTAAGGGAAGAAGCAATTTAACTGTAACAGGACACTCTTGAACTTCAGTAATATAATCAGCTGGTAATTAGGATGCCTGATGTGTGGCATCAACAAAAAGAATAGATCCACAATGCTTTAGAAAATTACTTGTTGAATTTTTAGAGCTGTTGCATTGCTGTGGCACACCAGTATACAGGCACTCCAAATTCAGAAGCCCATTGATCCTGAAGAAGCAACAAGCTCTGTAGTCTATTTAAAAAACAATGAACAAAATCGAGACAAACCTTCACCTGGCATAAAGGTCTGCTCACCTATCATGAAGTTTGTCAAAACTATGACACAAATAAACCAAGAGATTTTACCAAAAAAATAATGTACAAGATTCTCAGAGATGAGGCATACTGATATCGATTTTAACACATTTTTATAGTACTCACTATTTTTAGTTATCAGGTTCTTTTTACAGTAAAATGTGCTTTTGAAATTTATATGCATTAAGCTTATTTTTCTTAAAAACGGTGAAAACAAACAGCAATGCCACTGCCATACTATTTCTTCTTGAACAACCTCCCAAGAAGCTGAACTTGTCTTCAAGTTGTTCAGTTCAAGAAACATCTCGAGTGCCCCCAGCTTCTAGAGAATGACAAAGGAAAAGAAGGCAAGGACCATTCCTCCTTCAAATACAAAGACTGATGCCCTCACTTGTTGACTTACGTAACCCTTCTGCAAAGAGGAGTACAGTGCTTCCCATGAGGCTGCACAACCTCTCACTGCTGACCATAGGCATACACAGAACTGTGTATGCTGTGTGTGTACATAGACCTACAGGAACAGAGGGTCATTTTTTAAATTTCACAACCCTTCCTGGAGGGGGATAAACAAATGTGCAACTCCAGTGACTTTGCATTTTTGATCCAATTCCCAAAACATGATCTACAACACCACTATATCCTGGAGCCAAAGGAACAGTACTGTCATTGAAGTTTGTATAGTGTAACAGCTTCACTAAGCAGTTGCTTCAATGTAACGAAGTTCAGTAAGCAGCATTTTTAAATAGATTGGGGATCCCCTGCCCTGTAGAGTTTTGTTTTTCATTCCACCTTTTTTTTTTTTTTTAAGGTTAAGACAGAAATAAGACAGGCAGGAAAAGCAAGCTGCTCAGAAGCAACAGCAGAAACACACATACCTCTCCAAAGAGGAGCATGTGATAGCTCAACACACAGCAGCTTACACACTACGTGCCACAACCTCAGACAGGCTGCCCATCTGGTAACAGTAATGTTTCATAGCTCCAGCCCAGCTCTTTAACATCCTTACTCAACCAAGCCTTTGGAAGATATCTGCTCTTCCAGAGCATTTTCTACAGAAACACAGCCTATGCAGAAGGAAGGAGCCAGCCCAAAGGGGGCTGCAGAATGCAGGAATGGCAAGACAGTCACAGCAAGTCGACCTTAATGGTGAAAATTAAGCTTTGAAGAAGTAAATGGGCTTCATAATGCCTGTAACCATAGAATTGTAACACAGTGTTTTGCACTTCTCCCAGCCTCTTATTTAAGACTTTTATAGAAACCAGTTAATTGAAAGGCTCCATAAGGTATCTAAATTGAAGTAAAACCAGATATACATTGCTGTGTACATCTCCTATAAAGGGAGCAAAAGCTGAACACATTTTTTTTCTGAAGAATCAGATACCTAACCAATTAGTGAGCTACAAATATATGAATAAAGTCATCATATATTTTAAAAAAGGTAGTAATATAACGAGGTCAAATTTAGAGCGCAAAATCCTTAAATTCAACTATTTCAGTTAGTTTTAGGCTCACGCAATTTCACTCATTTTATTTCAAGTAACAATAAAGGCCTCTTCCCAATATTTTAACCATCTCTAGAAAAAGGCATGAAGAAAGAAGCAGTTAATACTTTATATATGCCACTTCTGACTAGTTTGCTACATGGCCAAGAATATTTTTTTCTTATACATTATTAAACTGTAGAATATTTTCATGGCCACTTTCAAGTATCAGTATAGAGAAGAAAGACTTTCGCATCTTTCTAGATTGCGATTAGAACAGTTGGGAAGCAATGGGGAACAGAGGAGGGGAAAGCAGTAAATAAGGTTGACCTGAAAAGGTCTTCTGAAATAGCACACAACATATACAATGGCCAGAGATGCAAGTCTGAACACTGAAGTCCAAAATCTATGTTTGGCAACTGAGGTACTTCTGTTTTAACAGGCCACTTCTCCTGCATAAATCGCCTGCTGAAGGCACAGTCAGGTACACATGGTTTATCTCCAGAAGTCATCCTTAGCAATAACCTCCTTTTGGAAAGACAGTCAAACAACTGAATATGGTTGTGAAAGTAGACTCAGAAAAGTGTCTCAAATGTGTATGTTATTGCTAAAGCTTTTCTTGCATAACCTTTATATCAGCTGCTTAATTCAGGTCTCTGGATGGATCTGCTTTAGATGTTTATAAGGGTCACATATTAGAGGAGGATGTGATCAGTTTGGATGCAATGAGGCAGAAAGAGAATATATGTTCTGACAGGGAGAATAGTTATGCTTGGACTCAATGATCTTAAAGGTCTTTTGCAACCTAAATAATTCTATGATTATCCCACTGACTACTGTTCTAAATATAAGGGGTGGGGGGAGAGCTCAATGGTGCACTGCACCAACCAAGTTCATTTCAGTAACAGAAACAGGAGACAGTTGAAAATTGTTTCATCATTAGTTAACTAGAATTTTCTCCCAAAACCTAAATGCAGATTGAAAACGACTGTTTTACCAGTCATCCTTGGCAGCAGAACATCATCAGTAAGTTAGCTGTAAGTCAGTTTGGCAGCTTTGCTACCAGTCTGATGTCACTTAACACTTTTTTTTTTTTTCTTCCTTCTTTTACCCAAATTTTAGCCATCTTTCTGTTCCCTCTGCTCTCCCCCCAGCAAAAAAGGAGTTGGGAAAGATCAGAAGGGGGAAAAAAAAACAGTTCGTTCTGCAGAAACACTGCTTTGACCTCTTTCTCCTCCACCAGTTGCTAGAAAATCTAGCTACCAATATAGAAAACCTTGTGATTTCTAAAGCAAATTCCCTCCACCACCTGAATTAAAATTCAAATTTGTTGAAGTCAACATACTTTTGATGTCTGCGAATCACTGAGAAAACAACTGGCACACTGAGAGTTCCTGCAGAGAACCTCAACCTTCCCCTGCCATCCATTAGGACAGTACTGGCAGTGCCAAGAAGTCCACGACTCAGATTTACTTAAGACTTCTCAGAAGTGCTGCACTCAGCTCTGGGTGAGACACTGCAGAGTTTATCAGAGTCCTCTTCACAAAGCTTTGCAAGCTGAACACAACACTCCTGTACCAACTCTTCAATATCATATCTAATTAAGGAATATATAACACTGCATCTGGGAATTGCTCTGCCCTTCATCACTCCTAGGATGTGACTACATCTTCCAATGCTTCACTGCTGCTCATCGATTGGTCTGCAGGATGGTGAGAAGTCTGCTGTGTCCCATGGCACATGCTGCACAAGTCCTCCTCAGCATTTAATGCACACAGGAGCCTGAAATAGCAGAAACTAAACTCCATAAGCAGGTAATATTATTCAGCCTTTCCTTCTTCTATCGCTTGTGTGGTCAAGAACAGACATACGTACACAAAAACTTTGAAATACACCATAATAAAAGCTTTTAAGACTACCGTAATTCCAGGTTGCCCTAACTTTAGAGGGTTTAACTCTTAACCTTGACTGTTTCAAATATTTTCTGGATGCGTAATTAGGCATTTCAATTATACATACTTTCCTTATTTAGTCTCCCTTCCCCTAACTATAAGTTTCTGTAGAAAAAAAAATTAGTTCTTTGAAGCAGGAATTATCCTTTTCAAGTATCTGGAAAGAACCTTGCATGTAAGTGTATAAAAGAAATCATAATAGAAATACTGCTTGGTTTCCACTTTTGTACTCCTTTTTTGGTGTTACAGCCAAAGACCTCCAGGAAGGTAAATGCTGAGTCCAGCCCTAGTCATGTGTGTAGTGTCATGCAGCACGTTTGTCTCCTGCCCTAATTACCCTACTCTATTTCAATCTCTTTCCCGAGCAGTTGTCCATCTGTTACAGAAGTATTTTACCTCTGCTCAACTGACCTGTCCTCTAGCAGTGAGCCTGTATTGAATTAGCTCAACTTCATTTCAGTCCAGGTATCCATTTACAGCAGCACTCAGGGCTTCTCACCCAGCCCTATCACATCTACCCCAGTGACACCATCATTTTATCAACACAAAGAGGAAACCCAAGCGCTCATTCTGGATATGATGGTGACCAAGACCACTCTAACATATATATACATATATATCCACTTACACATTTGTCACCCATAGAAGATGACATTCCCTTAGGGATTAGGTTACGGGGAGAAGGAGAGGCTGGTTGGGGTTGTTTTTTTTTGCCCTGAGTTAGCTTAGTAACCTTGAGAGTATTTCTGTATCCTCATATTTCATTGTCAGTGCCAAATACCCTACTGTAATACCAGTGAAAGCCATCACCAAATATAACTGCCTTCACAGCTGTTCCTTTGGAAACCTGCAGGGTATGCAACATGACAGCATCCAGCAGCACCCCTATCACAGTCTGCTCTAGATAAATCGGCCAGATTCAGAAATTCAAGACTCAGCTACCAGGTTGTAGTCTCTTCCTTCCCACCACTCCGGAAGTTTGCCTACATGTTTCCAAGTTGTCAATAAACAGTGAACACACGCCACATACAATGATCTGCTGTTTAAAAGCAATGCAATGAGAACTTACTCAACATAAAACAAGCTTTGCAGGATCTCGTAAGGAGAACTGCTACTGCAAGGAAATATCAAATCTGAAATTTGAGTATAAGACCTTAATTACTCTTCAACCATTGATCTTTACCCCAAGCGTATTTATATTAATTTCACTTCACTCTGATATTCCACCTTGGAAGCTCCTTGCTGCTCTGAACCCAGGATCTATAGAGCAATAATAAAGCTCAGCATAAGTGGTTTGTGCCCATGCATGACAGAAATGACATACAGGCTTGTGCCAGCTTCTCAGCTGACTTACAGGAGAATTGCACAGGCTGAAGGCCTGATTCAGCACACACAGCTGTTCCCAAACTTGGGATGCCAAATGAGGTCAACAGCAAATCTAAGGCTGCATGTCCGGCACAAATTCAATTTTATCAAAGATCTGCAGGGTGAACTTAGCAATTCATAGACATGACTGAAAGCAAAGATTAAAAAAAAAAACCATTAAAAATTGGCTATTTCTATATTTATGTATATTAGGTAGAAACTTTATAGAGGAGATTATGTAATGCAGGATAGCAGAGGACTACTCTCACAGGACGCCCTTTCCACTCTTAAATTCCTGCATAGAGGTTATCAGAATAGAAATACTCCTCTGAAGTGATTTGTACTAGATGTAGTAAACTAACTTGAATACAGAACAGTGCAAAATATCACTGATTTCCCAGAGCATATTCTTTATAGCACCCCGTTTTGAAAACAACACAAGAGTTTTCACATTAACATCCATAAACACCCTCATGCATAAAATACCGATGCTGTACAGGACTCTCTTTCTTCTTGAGGAAAGCAAAACTTATACCTCCCAAGGAGCTTTATATTTCTGATATGTGCAGGGGATTTGCAGACTGTTTTGAGAGCTTCCACAGTAAACTAATCTCTGCACACAGGGCGTATCAGACGCCCTTCCCCACTCACTGGTAACTGCCTTCAACAGCCTTCTACTTTTTTGTGCTATTGTGGGACAGATTTACACATGAAAACAGACTGTGCAGCTTTAGGATTTTCAACCAGTTTCAAATGGAAATTTACAATTACCAAGTAACTAATAAAACCAAAGCCATCAGCACACTGCCTGCTGGTGAACAAGTACCAGTGACTGAAGTGCGCAGCTCTGTGAAAATGCAAAACAAAAAGGAAAAAAAAAAAAAGCTTAGAAATTCATAGCTGACAAATCAAGGGAATGATTTTTAGACAAACTAAACTCCTAGAAATTCAAGAGAAATTAATGCAACTGTTTCCATCTGGAAACTTGGGGGAAAAAAAAAATCCATTCAGAATGTAAATAACAGGAGAACAAAAAGATCAGGAGATTTAAAATATAAAGCGGGACAAAGAAAAAAAATTCTCTGAACACCACATCTTTCCTGGATAACATAGTCCCAGTTTACATGAGTGATGCAGATTGCTTTTTCTTACCCTTCTTCACAAGTTTAGCATCTACTTGAAAAATACTGCAATCCTTTAAAAACAGGAAACTCATCTTCTATGGTTAAGAATTGAACAGTATAAAATAATTTTTAGCACTATCACACCTTTTCTTTAAAAATAACTCTTCTATTTTAGAAAAAGGAGAGATTTTCAGTAGTTTTTCTACTGCTTATTTCAGGACTCCTTAAGAGCAGTTCACTCATTTTGTAGTTTAGGCCAGTGAGATCCCAGATAATCAAACACTGCACTGGTGACAACACTGCCTGGACCTGGAACACAAACCTGCAAGCAAGATTTTTACGCAAAGCAGAACTTCCTCAAAGGATGATAGAGAAGACATGCCTTCTGTTTTCAGCTCTTCCATCACATACAGACTCTTCTTAGGAATCAAATCTATCACCTTTGGGGGCTGACTAAAAACTTGGAAGTCTCTAACTTCTTGCTTAATCCAATGGCAAGATCAATAAAACTTCCTGTAAGCGGGGTCCTACCTCATCACAAATGCCTTTAAAGTCCACACAAAACCTCTCCAGGTGGTATCATAAAGCTCTTGACATATCTCTTCCAGTGCCTCACCACTGGAAGCAGTCTCAATTATGCTGGATGGGGCTTTGAGGAACTTCACCTAGTGAAAAATATCCTTGCCCATACCAGAAGGGTTGAAACTAGATGATCTTGAAAGGTCCTTTCCAACCCAAACCATTCTTTGGTTCTATAATTCTAAATCCTCATAATCCATAAATGAGTTATTTACGTATCTATGCCATCTGAGGGGAACAAATTGGTCATTGAATTTCAGAAAGCGACAAGCAAAACTGACTCTAGCCAAAAGCAAAGCCAGAGTAGGAGAGAGATGCAGGGATTAAACCAGCGTCTCTATACACACCAGTGTCAAGCAAGATGTACCACCATTAGAGCAGTACTCTTCCCACTCCACACACTACCCAAAATCATGGATGAGCTACAGGTGTAACTATGAGACAAGCTTTCTCTTGAAGCAGAAATGCTGGTGTCACCTGTTTCTCAGGCTGCAGCTTCTCACCTCCACAACCTTGGCAGTGACACAGCTGCAAGTGGGGATGGCTGCTCTGCACGTTGATTGACTCAAGTCATCTGCACTTAAAAGTCCACATCCCTCTTGGGCCGGGACCCCAGTGATTCAGCAGGAAGCACAGCCCAGTAGACTGTACCCCTGGGACTGAAGGGATAGCAAAACATGGCAGAGGGGCAGGAGACAGCACTCAGCACATTCTCCTTGGAAAGCATACTCTGAATTTAGCTAAACTTCAACACATAAAGGGTCCTCCAGCTCCCCCCAACATCAAACTGACTGTGAGGTGGAAAGCTATGGCTGTATTTCATTTTACTCATCATGTGCACAAGGCATGACAGTAGTGGTTGGGACACCACCCCGACCCTTCTTAAAATCCTGATTATTAAAAGTCATCAACAGGCTAACAGAATTACTGAACCTCTCCAAACATAAAAAACTCTTCAGCAACTGTCTGAATAAAATTATGGCATTTAGGCCTTATCAATTTACCACCACGAGGAAGAAGAGAAAATTATCCCTACCAATGCTCCATCTGCAGCAGTTCAACAAGAGGATGGGAAAGTGTAGTAACAGGGGAATGGTGTTATTTCTGATAATGAGCTCATATAATAAAGACCTGTTTTCTGTCAAATTATAGTCATTATTCCTACTGAATAACATTAATTAAAATTCACTGGCCATGTTAGAGTAATTTTACTGAGAGGAAGAAAAATTATCTCAAATTTCAGTCAACCATACTGAAGATTTTTCTTGAGTCTGTTACAGATCCGTGAAAACCCAGAGATGAACAAGCAGAAAGAGGTATTAGTTACATCTTGATTAGAATGGAAAACAGATGTGTGGTGATTAATCACATTCAAGTTAAGGCAAGGCCACTCTGACACAATGAATGCAAGGGTTAGACCTGGCTCCTTCAATACACCTGAACATGCACCAGGTTACACCTTTGTTTTCACATCAGAATAGATGTATTAGGACAAACTCAGACCTTCATTAACCCCTCAGAAATTCCAGAGATAAAATTATTATCCCATCTATCATGAGAATTATTTTAAAAATAATACAAAACAAAGCAGAAAGAATCATTACAACACTAAATAAATTGTGTATCCACATTTTCAATAGTGGGTAAATTGAGGCCTTCAAATTCTATACATACCAGAACTGGAAAAAAAATAGAGAAAACTATGACCAGGTTTATTAATGGCAAATCATTTTTGAAGTGTTTTAAGATAACACCATGCAGTGAAGACAGTCCAGCTTCCATTGGAGAAATGGCTACACAGGTAATTCCTAAATCCTTTACAGGGATTTCCCATTCTTCACAGGGATTTCCACACTGTAAAGGGATGTCCTGGAGAAGAGGACAGGAAGGGAACAGAGAGAAATAGCTATTGAGCCTTCAACAGAAGGCCAAAGGTTAATGGGGAAATTAATTTTACAATACAGCTACAGGGTATCAAACTAAAGTTTCAAGTCCAAAATAACCAAAAAGAGCTGGTTCCTCACTTGGAGTGCAGTTGACCTGAGTGAACTCATACCTGTGATATTTTCTATATGCTAAAAGTTTGATTGACATTTGAAGAGCAGCTGGGCAGGTTCCTGGAAAGAGAATCCACAGAGGGTGACCAACTGTAAAAAGACATCACTTCAAACTCCCTGAAGCACAAAACTGCCAGAGGCTGAAAAACACTCTGGTGGAGTACTCAGTGTTCTTACACCTCAATTCAGCAACTCTTAGGAGCTGCTGGAGAAAGAAGTGGGAGGATCAGGGAGCCAGCCTAGATGGACCTTTGATGTGATCCAGAATGGCAATTTTGTTCTACAGAAAATTTGTGATTCACTTCACACTTACTCTTTGTACAAGGGAAGATCAAAATCTTTCAGAAGTTATCCACTGAGAATAACCTAAATATTTCTGGAAAAATAATCCTCCACAAAATAAAGCAATCACCTTCATAGCTTCTTTTGATCATGCAAGGTAACATAAATTAGCTCTGCACTTACTTGCACTGTACCTGTTCACCAGATGTGCTTTCAAGTCTGTATTTCATTAAAGCACAATAGCAAGACAACACTCACACACCTTCCCTACAAAGAGCTGCCTCCTGAGGATGCCCAGAGTTATTTCCAACTAAGTTACTACCTGTTTATTTTTCCAAATCTGAAAACTCATGCTCCAAGGGTTTTGTAGATCAGATTCTTTCTACTTGATTGCTGGGGATTCAGAAGCATTTTATCTTCTTTTTAGAAAAGAGAGTAGGTTCTTATGTTTTTATCTCTCTCATTACCAAGGAACACTCCCACATATCTTGCCCATAGACCCCCTGTATGCCACTCACCTGGCATGCTGGTCACACTGCACATGCAATTCAGCTGCTAAAAGGAACAGCGTAACCGGTTGTGGAAGATAATCAGAGAGGAGGTACACTTAAAGAAAGGTAGCAATAAAAATAAAAAATAAAATATCCAAGCTAGGAGTGGCTAGAGATGAAAAAGAATTGGGTGTCTAAACAACCAACATTTGTTTTGCAGGTGCCCAGAGGTGTTCATTGTTTCCCTACAAACATAAGCAGCACACCACAGCCTTCCTGCCTATGCAGTTCAGAGCAGCTGAAGTACTGGGTGGTTGCCTAGTTCAAGAGAACATGGGATGATAAACATAAGACTGAGAAAATTGGGCAATTCACTACAAGCCCGTAATGGAAGGCTTCCACAACAAAATGGAAAAGAAACACCTGTCCTCAGGAGAACCCATTTTCCCAAGAAATTTAATTTTCTTGCCTTTGACCAACACTGTCAAAGAAGTGAGCCTGAGAAACATAATCCAAAAAGCATAGAAAGGAAGAACTGAACCAGTCACTTGCAGGACGTTCAAGGAGTCAACAAAAGAACATAAACATTTTCTTGGTTCCTAACACTTGTTTTGTTCAGTCCAGTTTAAACCCCTGAAAGCCACAAGCAAACTACCCACCTGATCAGTCTAGAAAACACTCGGGTTTGGGGGAAGAAACCATGCACTTCCTTATAACGTCAAAATACTCAAAGTCCAAATCATATAAGCTGCTTCAAAATGGCAAACACACATCTGTGAGCAAATACTTCATCCACAACAACTACTTTTATTCAGAAATTAGAGGCTGGCAAAAGTAAATTTCAGTTTCTTTCATCATTTTCATGTTACTTAACCCCAAGGAATTAATGAAAAGAAAGGGTGGGTAGAAAGGAATTTGTGTTCTTTGTCCAAATCATTCCCCTGTTTTAATTCCTCGTGAAAGCAAGAAATCCCTGCTAAGAATTACTAAGGCTGCAGTACATTCTAATATCCTATCAACAAGGTAAGACAGACAAAAGAGTAAAGCAACACTGTCATGCATGCGCAATCATGCAAAGAACAGTGGTACAAACCCCCAAGAGATATGATGAGGTCACTGGGATGTAGTTTGTTCCTTGTAATGCTAGCTGCAGTATTGGGTAATGAAAGCAGAACTGGTAGGTGAAAGTCACAATTTCACTATCTACCAAGAAGCCAGTGTTAAAGGAGTAAATGCTGACATGCACCACAACCACCTTCAATAAGATACCACATTGAAATGCCCAGGACATGCGGCCATTCTGATAAATAGAGCCCTTGTTTTCTTGGCAGGGAGACGACAGGTACAGCTGCAGCCCACAAAGTGTTTCTCCTTTTCCTTGTTATTCATAGGAAATATGGAAAAGATCTTTCCAGCTGGGAGTTTAATGCCAAAGTACAGCTGACCTGACCTTCAAAGGGAAGGATGGGCAAGAGCCAGCGTGTGCAGCGCCTGGGCTGCCTGACTGCCTGGCACCAGGCCATCTGTCAACAGAGGCACAGGCAGTGGCCACCTCTGGAAACTGCTGTCTGTGTGGCATCAGGTTCAGAAGATCAGGCAATACGAAAAAGAAGATCAGGCAATACGAAAAAGAAGATCAGGCAATACGAAAAAGAAGATCAGGCAATACGAAAAAAGTAACAGCAGCAATGGGAGAGATACAAAAAGAAAATAAATCCTCCTCCTCAGCATCTGCAGCTCAGCCTGTAACATGGGCTCTGAGGGAAGTCTTGTCAGAACACCATGCTGGGAACCAGAATAAAACTAACTTTCCCCTTCTCCTGGGAAGGGAAGTGCCGGCACATCTGATCTCCAGGAAACAGGCTGGTACAAATTATCAAAGAGCACCATCTCGTCCGAGTGTAAGACCAGCACTTCATAAGGGGAGAATGGACAAGCTCTTGGCCCAAATCATTTTATGGGAGGTGAGGATACACCCAGAAGTAGTCTTGTGCTCCAACGACCAGAATTTCTGCCTCAGTCCTAGCAAAGCACCTGTGCACAACCACAGAGCAGACACCATCTGCATTTGCTTCTGCCCAAATGATGGGCCTTGGAGTCAATGGAGGGAACTCACAGTCTGAATCCCTGATTCTTATTTACTCTTACCAAACTTCATTCCAGGATAACTTCACAGAAGTTATACCAAGAAGTAAATTTATATATACAAAGTACATATTAGACCCCAACAGAAACTAAGAAAAAAGAAATTACTATTTCCAGAGCTTCACAAAGAATCAGATTTCACTAAAAGCTGCTGTTATCCAAGACTGACTATCAGGACTCTGAAGACAGAAACCAGAAAGGGACAACAGAGCTTTTATATACCTCTCAGCTACGCAGTTCCTCTCCCTCATCTGTTCCCTTTATAGTCAATAGACCAAGAGCAATTCAGGGCAGGAAAATAACTGAAGTGCCCTCTAAACAGACTCTGCTCACTGATGACAGAGGGAACCGAGTGGCTAGCAGAGCCACCAGGCTGCATGCCTGGCTTGACTGGGAGACTGACAAGAAGAGGACTCCTGACAGTGATACAGCAAAGCTGCACCTAGAAGCAAAGCTGTTCCCCTACATGCAGCACAGTTAGGTGCAATGAAACAACATGAAAAAGAACTACACCCAGTGCCTTGAAGCTCCATCAGCTGAATTATGCCTGTCAGGCTCCAACTCCTTTCCTGCAACAAAGGGAAGAGGAGAGCAGAGAAGAGGGAGGGATTGAATCTATACTGTTTTCCTGTTGCTGGGTTTGCATTTTTCAGTTTTGGGGGCTTTGTTTTTGGGGTGTTTCAGTATAGCATTGTGGAGTTTTTTTAAGAGTAAGGCAAGGGGTTCTCAGTCTTCATAAAAGAGGCGCAATTACAAAAATCCTTGTCCTGTGTAACATATTGTTTGGTGCTTTGTTTTGGTTTTCCCTACAGAGGGATTTAGGAACCGTTTGGGCATTTCTGTGTTTGGATTTCCTGCCTCCCTGACAAGAGCCCCTAGGGACCAGCTGGAAATGGTACCCAGCACCTCAAGGTAACAGGCAGCTATGCAAACATGTCCTGCTAGCTCACAGATGGTCCTGTTAGTTGGTACCAAATTACATGCATTTTAGTGGCTTGAAAATAAAGTCATCCAGTCTCATAGCTCTTAGGTTAGGAAGAGTCCTCCTGAAGTCCTAGAAAAGATAAGTGACTAAATGTTGATCAAGGAGCCCGTAAAACACACAACATACAAAACAGAAATCCACACACAACACCTAAAGTGCAGATAGACAATGTAAACTACCACGGTGACAGTAACATGTAGACCACAACCCTCGAAGTGAAAATCCCAGAGACTCAGCCACTCCTACCGAGTGCCCCACAATGTGCTATCTAGGGTTAACATGGGTGCTTGTGTACTCATCCCCTCCAATACCTTTGGGACAAAAGTGCACCATGTGATCACACCCAGGGCCTTTGGGAGCTGTTCAGAGTACCCCTGTGGCTCCCCTGTCCCAGGATATTATAGTATTACTCTATGTAGGAGCTGTATAGGGAGGATTTTATTTCCTCACCTACTCTTTTTCAATCTCACATTTTTAACATGTTGGGAATTGTAATATATTTGGATTAATCCAAATAGAAACAAATTTTAATATACAGATGTTCATGTGAACAATGTATGGCAGAACTCCTTTATAAGGGTTTTAACAAAGGTTTTCAGGTCAGTTACATGTGATGATGGACCTTCTGTGCAAACATACCCACATTTTCTAGAGCAAGATTTTTTCCTTGATGCAACTCCAGGCATTTCAGCACAACAACAGAAGAAAAAAAAAGCCAGGAAGCTTCCTGATGTGTTTCTGATGCAGTTACAGGGAACCCCTCATGCATGCTCTCTAAGCAGCAAGGGGCAGAAAAGCAATGACAGCTGGCTGACGTCTTGCCAGCATCATCACCATCCCCCCTGCCTGGAACAGCTCATCCAGCCCCCATACCCTGCGGAATAAGCTCTAACACTAAAAGGGCTGAGGAAAACCCAGCCCTCAGGTACAGGTAAGATCAGTCCCAGGCCTCCTCCCACGCCCAACCTGCCCAGAAGTTTTCCACACTGTCAGCTGTCCCCGTTTAGCACAGTCGAGCAGTAAGCAAATCTCTCCAGTGCCATTTGATGCTGAACAGGCTCTTAAATGGCCAGTGAACCTAAATTTAGGATTAATAAAGAAGGAACATATCCAATATTTATATTTTCTTCCTCAGCACAGCAACAAGTTAACTTCATATGCCAGTTTTAGACATTCTGAAAGTTATAACTGGCCCTTAAAGCTGAAGAATAATCTTTGTCAACAGCCAAGGAGAGAAAAATCTCCAGAAACCATTTTTAATTTACTTTTTTTTAAAGCACATAGTTTACCAACACACTCCTCTTCATGTTTTAGTAGTAAGACCAGAGCTAAATATTTAATGTCTGAAAGGGTAAAGAAACCTGATACATAACTTCATACATACCAGACTCATCTCAAACTGCTAAATGTGAATTGCCATGGCTTATGACATCCACTTACAATAGCATGCTGCTCAGTCACAGCAAATTCTGCTGCGGTTTTAAATTAAGAGGTTGTAACCTGATCTCTTTGGAGCCTAAATTTTTATGTGCCTTGTTGAACAGGAAAAAAGAAACTTAAAGGGGCTGTTATCATTATTAAAATATAGATTCTGTACATCATCACCACCAGCCCTGCTCCCCAAAACCTTCCAAAACAACAAAAAAAAAAACAATGCAAAATCCAAAGCAAAACACATAAACGTGCAGCTTATGATTAACAGCAACCCTTGAAAACATGAAAAGCTGTTAAATAAAGTACATAATATTTAATAATGATGACAATATTACCAATTGTTGTATTTATACTCAACAAAATCCCACATCTCTCTCCCTTTCACAGATTTTCTCATCATGCTCATATAAGTAAAAAAAATGAAATTACAATGGATAGTGGGATTCCTCCAGCACTGATGACCACATCTGACTATGACATACCCTGAGCCCAAGACAAGCATTTTATCTAAATGCTTCCAAAGGTACTGTCAAAACATTTCACGTTATAGTACAAATGTTCTTGTCACTGTGTAGATTTGGTGGATACCTCACTTAAAAGTCTTACAGAAGAAAACATGTTACATCAGGGAACTGTGTCACTTATTTAAATAAAAATCATCAGTCTTAGAAATATTTCTGTCATTAGAGAGGCGCACTCAATTTACAAACTAAATTATCTTAATTTCTACAGAAAGAAAAGTAGCTGGAAAAAGATGAAAAGGATATAAATGAGAGGGGAACAGGATAGCCAAAGTCAAGGAAAGAACAGCACATATTAGTTGAATGTCACAACGAAAACTCAACAACAGAGAGAAACTATTTCTTGACACTGAATTATGAGATAGTGCATTAAACGTTACAAATCATATTGAAAACAGTTAGTAAACCAGATGAAAAATCAGCCCAATGGTGTTACGACACCACATATATTTCTACATCTCCTTCCTCTGTAAGATCTTGAGGTGGTAAGAAAATTTAATTCTCCTTCTAGTACATATAAGGACTTAACACAGCCCTGGGCTGAAAAGAGGACACCCATACACTTGGCCTTGAAGTGAGCTTACAAAAAGTTAACAAGTGACAGCTGTTTGAAGCATTGTTGATCATGAATTTGCATATTTTTGCTTACTATTTTTGAAGTCCAAAGCAGACTGATAATGTTCAAATGTGTCTCCTGACCTTGTGTTTTAATGATATGCATATATTCTTGTTTTTAAACTAATACAAAATAAAT
The DNA here is from genome assembly GCA_027560015.1 of Chloroceryle amazona. NCBI lineage: Eukaryota > Metazoa > Chordata > Aves > Coraciiformes > Cerylidae > Chloroceryle > Chloroceryle amazona. The sequence continues at coordinate 58,224 of JANHFX010013752.1, read as the reverse complement.
CAACATAAGGCATAACGGAACATGCACCTCTCTGTAGCACATGGTAGCCAAGTAATAGATCAAAACTGTCCATCCAAGAGCAGAAATCAGACATGTGATGAATGAGAAAGACACCATAGAGGAGAGAACACAGTGACAAAATGTTGCTCTATTTATTCCACAGCAACTTCCTCAAGTAACTGACTGGGGGGTGGGAAAATCAGCCCATTCTCTATATACATAGCAGATTTTGGGGTTTGGTGTTTTGGGCTTTGTTTTGGTTTTGCTTTGTTTGTTTAGGGGTTTTTTTTAGGGTTTTGATTTGTTAGTACTAAATAGAGTAATACACATTTTGTCTTATGCTAAAACACGACATCTTTTACACTGCTTCCACTCAAAAGCATTGTATGCAATGGATTCATTCTGAAGAGAAACCTCCTTTCTATAGTAGCACATTTCCTTGCTTTGTGAACTAACGTCACTTCTACTCTTTAATTACATTAGAAGTATGTTATAGAGAAATAAACATCACTAATACAGTTCTTTCTCTTCCCAAAAAAATTCAGTGAGAGCCACAACTTGCATTGCAGCCATTTCCAGGATCATTAAGCAGCTCCTTAAATTTCAGCAAATCCAGAACTAAAATCTACAGCTGAGCAAGATGAAGAATGTCACATTTCTAAACACAAAAGCTAGTAGACAAAACTTATACGTTTAATGTTAATGCAGCCTTCAGCATATACACTTAGAGACTGTTAGTAAAACAGAGTAAATTTTGTCCATGATTCTTAGAACATCTCAAGGAGACAGGAGCTGTATTTGATCCCACTTGAGCCACATCAGCATCCCTCCACCTTTCTTACAAACAAGGCTAAATCAGTGGCAGGGCTAAGAACAACATCCCAAGGAAACACCGATGGTTTTTATTCCAAACTCACAGCTTTTAATTGGTGGCTCTTGATTTCTCTTCCACAGTTTAGGTGCTTAATTTTCTTTTACTCAAGTTTAGCAAGACAAAAATCTTTAAATGGGCCTGAGTGGTGCATGACTTCAAGATAACTAATCTGAACCCAATTCATTTGTTTGGTTTATATCTTCTGTACAGAACAGGTTTAGATGGAGGTGGGAACCAAATCATTCTCTTCTTTTTCAAGGGTAACATTAATTTATTCAAAGACATTTAATATAAAGCTGTTTTCCCCAGTTAAGGGCTTGAACATAATGTATAGCACTCTACAGCACAATGAATGCAACTGTCTGAACACAGACCACAAGAGTAAGAACTACTTTTTTCTGTCCCAGTACAAAGATCTATAAAGCGAGTGGGAAGTGCAAACAGCTCCATAGGAAACTCCATGAAAATGAACAACAGCTACTGATGTGAGAGGTTGAATGAAATTTGTTATTTCATTTTCCTTTTAAGGAAACTACACAAACTCCTACACTCAGTGAAATTTAGAATAATCCCTTGGACATTTGGGGACTGTTATAATGAAGTAAAAGCAAGTCTGTCACATTCTTACCTGACTATAAAGCAGTAATGATTTCTACAGATTCCTACCTTATCAGGATGACTACAGTCATCCCTCAGCAAGCCACACAAGTCCCAGTCAAATGACCCGAGTGCTAAGCTGTGATATGGGAGAGGCCAATACTGAGACAACCCCCAAGGTGAGAGAAAGGTCATGAAGTACAAGCAATGCTGAAGGGGAGCTTTGCACCTCAATGTGGGCCTGAAAAGTGCCACTTAAGCAGCATAATCAGTAGCAGAACAAGCTGGTGAGGTTGCCTTGATCACGGAGTTTTGGAGCTCTGAAACTGATGTGGTGGTTCTCCAAATGCCCCCTGCTCACCATGAAGACACATGCACACACACAGACTTCTTGAAACACTTAACTACAAAGAGCTCACACAGGTCACAGAGGACTGGCCTTGGCCACATCTCCTCTAGAATTGCAAAGGAACATCTAGAGAGAATTCCTAGGCTGTACTTATGTATTTACTTGGCAAGTATTTCTTAAAATCTAATTGCAGAACATGAAAGCCATTCAAAAATGCCTAAATCATCTATCAAAATAATCAGTTATTTGTTTGCTTCTGCTAAAAGAAAACACACACATAAAAAAAAACCCACCCAAACAAAAACACAACAAAATCAACCACAAAAAAATCCCAACCAAATCTACAACTAAGTAGTCGTAACTGGTAACAACAGCAGTACCCGCTACTTCCAGAAAAGTCCATTTTCGGGGTCAATTATGAGCAACAATAAACAGTTTAAAATGTTACAAAATTACTCAGACGTTGAATTTACAATGTCTGTTTCTTGTCCAATTACAAAAGGTGGTAAATCTAGGCCTAACAACAGCAATGTGACTCTTTTCGACATGAAATTTTAGAGACTGCAATTGCAGCATACCCCAGTAATTTCAAGTTAATTTACTAATTAATTTAGCCTTCCTTCTCTGTGAGATTGCGTTCATCAAATGTACAGTACATTGGAAGCATTGGGTAATATGCAAAGAATAAAAATAATGTTGCATTTAAGGAATTTTTTATTCTTCAAAAAGACATGCATTTAGACTACATGAATGAAAAAAAAAACAACTAAAAAATGCCACCACACATCAGTAATATAGTACTTCATAGTTCATTTTAAAGAATAGCCGAAACAGTCTAAATGGTCTTGTGTTTTGGGGTGAGAAGTAAAGTATCATACAACTTTTTTTTCCTTTCCTGATTTTATGAGGAGGTGGTTTCCTTTAAGGTATCACTGAAGATGACTGAAGTTTTTTGTTTGTTTGCTTAGAAACGAGATTTGTTTTAAATCTCACTATGTTTTTGGAGTCTAAAGTAGATCCCTTCCAAATTTTTTACATATTGTAGGAAGGGGGAATTATTACGGACATCTAAGTTGTCGGGAGAAAAAAATATAAAAATTCAGAAAGATGTTATCCCAATTCAGAAACATTTCACTCAATTTCTGGAGTACTTCCTGGGGCGAGTTGAGTCAGATAAGCTTTCACGTTTTAACACAAAGATTCCGAAGATGAGAAAAGCATCCCACTACTATGCTCCACAGCAGTCCTTTCAGAGCTGGAACAAGACCCTTTAAAGCTGGAATCTACTGCTTTAAAGCAGCAACCCACTGCTAATGGAGGCTTTATGTGCTCTACAGCTTCTTGGTGGTTCTTGCTGCAAAGCCTATTTTAAGGATTATAATTTTAATGAAATATACAGAGACAAATGTTGTAAGTTTCCTTGCTTTGTCTCAAACACTTTGTGAAATCCTACAGGACTGGTCCAGAAGTTTCTCAGTGAGATCACGGAAGGCAAATCACAGGTTATGGGGAAGTACCATGGTTCATCCCCACAAAGGAGGCTGACTAAAAGCATTCATGAGGAGTACAACAGAAGTCTAACATTTCAGTTTAAAGAGGTGTACATTTTTAGACCAAAACCACAAGTCATTTATACAGATAGATTTTCACAAAGCAATCTGATCTGGGAACCAGGGGATTTTACTTCGAGCATCTGTGTTCCACATTCTCAGGAAAGAAAACTTAAATAATCCTAAAAAGCTGAAAAAGGTATTTCTATCATAGCCTTTGCAGCTATTTCATGTTGCACTCAAATTGAAAGAGACCTGAACCAGACTATCTCAAAACACATCTGGAAACAGGCCCTAGTACTGTGTGCACTGTCTTAACTAGAACTCAAATTATTCTATTAAAAAAAACCCTAACCCTTTAAAAAAAAGTCCCCTCAAGCTCTGGCATTCCTTTTCACATTTTTTCAATTTGTGTGATGTCAGTTTACATCTAATAAACATGTTGTTTATTATCTTTATTTAAGCCAGGACTTTACCAAGTTACAGCAAGAGTCATAGGAAGCATATCATGATTACAAATCTGTAACGTATGCAGGATCCCTGTGCAGCACTATTAAAGCCATTAATCACTGTCTTTACTGTCCCAATTATGCTAAGAAGATATTCAATAAAGCAATTTCAACTCACCTCTGTCTCTCCTGTTACCATCAGTTGCAAAGAAGGCAAAACCACAGTGCTTCCGACAAATTCTCAAGGCACCTCTTTTGTTCCTTTTAAATTAAATCTGAATCGGTTGCACGTTTTGCCGAACTGCTAATGCTCTCCACATGTTCCCTCTCTCAAACTCAAAATGTTTTCTATTAGGAATGCCTAACACTGAACAGAAAACTGTAAAATGCCCTTTAGATAAACCAAAGTACCTCTTTTTCCTGAGACTTTCATTGGAATATATCAAATCACTACTTGCCTAAATGAAGAGCTCATAATGCCACAATTAAGCTTTGTTTAGGAAGGCTTTCTAATTAGACTCTTTTGCTTAGTGCATTAAGAAACTCCCTTTCCAAAATAAAGCTATTTATTTTAATTTCAGTAAGCCATTCCCTTTAAAAAAAAAATCAAAAAGTTTTAATGTATGAACTAGAGAAACTTCATAGCGTCCATGGCTGTGAGAACTCTGCCCCAGCACTGAGCACACCACAAACACACATCTGCCAGACAGATGCAGTACAGTAATGATATCTGTAGGGGGAAACATCTCAAATGAGTCAGTACCAACAGCATGAGCTGTAGGCACAAGCCTAACTCTACCCTCAGAGAATGAAATACAACAAGGTTTCACATTTCCTTAACCAGAATAACACCGTCTTTCCTTCACGTTGATACTATACTCCTAAGAGAGCAAAACCTATTTTTTTTCCCCACCTCTGTCCATATAACAGCTGCTCTGCAACAAAGTGCCAAATACAGTTACAGACTCAAGACATGACTTTGTGAAAGCACTGTGGTTCCACTGGGCCAGAGCTTGTATCTCAAGCACCTGAAGGGATAGGTTCTATAAGGTTCAATAGATGCATAAATAGTTGCAGAATTTTATCATAAATAGTTGCAGAATTTTATCATATCTGCTGTAATGCATGCAACAAGTCCATGTAATGGATAACAGAAGGGAAAACTGTACATGGAAAAAAGGACTAGCTGCATACTTCTGCCATTACAGGAGAAATAAAACAAGCTGGCTTCTACTAGCCTCCCAGTTACAACTAGCTCACAGCTTCCCTCAGTCACACCAGAACAAAAGAAGCTCAAGATAATTATGGCTACATTTCACAAAAGATAGCAGGAACAACAGGATGTCAAAAAGACAATCCAAAGAGCTGCGTGTAAAGGCTGGGTTACTGGTGCTTGGTGCTTACACTGATGGTTAAAGTGGATGCCCTAAACAGGAACTAGAAACAGTCGCCGTGCGGCATGGCAACTATGGTGTCGTGTACTGGAGAATAATCCACTGCTGAGCACCCAAGGAATGATGGGTAAAGGCAGGCACACTGCAGATCACTTAAGCACCATGCTCTGGTAAATCTACATCTGCCCATGTGCAAAGGCCAATAGAACAAGACTGTAAAATGGTTCTAACAACCAGTAACGAAGCTGCATTATAGGTTTTGCAAGACTCTTGTAATAGTTACTTGCACACTGTTTAGGGACCTTGCTGAATTGACGTATGAAACATAATACACACAAATATCTATGCAAATTATTTTTAATCTAAAGACAGATAAAAGAAAGACTTTACATAAATACAGGAAAAAGCTATAACCATACAAAAACGCAATGCTATAATGCAAAAACATTTGAAATAACTGATTGAGGGTGGAGGGGGTGAGCTGGGTGTGTTTTGTTTGTGGGGTTTTGTTTGTTTGTTTTTGTTTTAGTTTGTTTTGGGTTTTTTTTTAATAATAAACTGACACAAAGGAGACGTAAAATTTAAAATAAGCTTTGCAACATTTGCTGACCTTCCAAGTTACAGTACTCTGAGCAATCCCAGGTCAATAAATGTATTCAAAATTACATCAGCCTTTGTTATTTGCATTCTTCTTGTATTATGTTGCATTAATACCTGAAGCTTACGTCAAACTTCTTTTGGCATGATCATTCTAAGTCATTGTCACAGGTCCCAGTCCAAACCTTGTTCTCAGTATTGAGAGCAACACTTTTAAAATGCTTATGCCTGTGGTGGGGGTGAGGAATCAAGAGTGGACATGGAACTCTCTTGGGCTAGATACTGCACCCAGATATGTAACAGTAAATGGTGCCTTTTCTCTCAGGGACCACCTCAGATATTGAGAGAAAAAGACCAAGAAGAAACCAATAGACAAATATACCAGCAGCTGCAAACAGAGCTGTCCAAGCAAAGATATAACGAATAAACTGAGTCACTGTCCAGGAAGATAAAAGGTTTAAAATATCTTTAAAATATCACCATAAAAGACCTGCTCTGACTAAAACCTTTCTTTTAATTCCAGGGTCTAAAATTTTGGGTACTGATGGTACATCAGTACATCCTCATTTCCATTGGCCTTTATCAAGGCTTCAGCTGAGCACTGTAATTGTTAAATAAATACAAATTAAAAGTATGTTAAGACAACTAAATACAAATAAGGAAAGTCAAACAAGTGCCAAAACAACTACAAAGACTTTCCCCAAAGAGCATTAACTCCCAATGAATCTAAATTGAAGAAAAGATCAATTTTGACAGACAGTGTCAATTGTTGTGTTGGGTTTTTTTCCACCATGTGATTTTAAGGATTGATCTTCTGCCACTAAGCTCTTTTAACAAGTACAAGAGTACATCTGCAGATTTCAGTTAGTTATGTTCTATGAACAAAACCTTTTTCAGCAATAGTCTTTTGATATTAAAAAATGCAAATATTGCAGTTCGTAATAATACCATTTAAACTATATTTTTAAAATTACCTTTTAATTAGTCCTGACAATTTCATCAGGATCAAGCCAAAATGGAAAAAATAGTGATAGTTAAGAGAAACGTTTCTCCTCCATGCTGAAAGTCCTTAGTGTGAACATAAGACAAGTACTTAAATTGAGAGGGGAAAAAAAAAAAAGAAAAAAAAAAGTAATTTTAAAATTGAATTGAGATGCTTAAGAGACACTGATATGCAGTAGGGCAGAAAATACAACTCCCTAACAACTTCCATGCTCAAGTTAAGCTGTATTCCTTCCCTGACCTGCTTAAAACAAAACAACAAAACAACAAACAAAACGGTAAAAAAACCCCAACCAGCAGTAACAACAACAAAAATAAATAAAGAAGAGACAACCACCCTCGCCTAGATCCAGGACTTGCTAAAGCTCCCAAGTCTCATAAAATATTGGCCTGTAGTCAGTACATCTTGACACTACAGCCCAATGAACTCCCCAGAGATCTGAAGTCACTAATGATGGAATACTTATCTGGACATCTAAACATAAACACTTGTGTATTTCCCACAATTTGAAAGTACAACATGATAGGGAGGAGGGGGGGAAAAAAAAAAAAAAAAAAAAAAAAAATTAGTTCATCTTCCAAAGGAGAGTTTGTGTCAGGAAAGCCATTCCTTCGCACCTCTCAACTCTTCAAAGCAAAGTAAAACCATGAACTCAAGGGTGACAGGAAGTTTGGCAGCAAAGGCTCTACAGAATAAACCACATCATCTCAGAAATCTATTCTAGCTACCTACTGGGGACCTTGCAGAGTCAGGAACATTGCTAACCACTGTGCTTTCCAAGGATATTGTGAAAACTGAAACAAAAAAGCCAAAGCAAGACAGTTTTATTCCACTTCACACCATCTCAGAGTGCTGTAGCTTCTGGCTTCTACTCCAAATATGTAACACATCTTTTAACCTCTAAACCTAATGTTTGTGTTTCGAAAAAGATGTTAACAGGCAACTGATGGGAAAAGCACACGCAAAATGAAGAAAAGAACCCACTGTGCCAGTGAAAAAACCCTTCTATTCTGTGACAAGTTTTAACTGCCAGACAGAGATCACCAAACAGGGCCAGTACTGTGAACTGCAGAGTGCCTGTGACTCTTTCAAACTATCCCATACCAATACATAAGACACATTGGATACATAGAAATGAAAAAGAACAGAGGAGAAACTACATAACATCAAGCTATGGGCTGAAACAAAAACTTACCCTAAAAATCTAAACTTCAGCAGGGGGGTTGGAAATTAGAACCAGATCTTGCATTTGGCTTTTCTGCCTATAACAAACCAAGCCAAAAGTCCGTAACCAAACACACCTTTGCTCTAGGAGTTTGAAATCTGAAGTTTTGCAGCCTGGCTTCCTCTGTACTCACCACTGAATGAATCACCGCTGCCAGAGGGTAACAGCACTTTACAAAGGAACACATTTTCATCCAGGAACAATTAAAGTACACGCACAGTAATACGCCTAATTGCCCGCAGTGAGCTTCAATGCAAACAGATAACAACAAAGCAACCACACACGGAAGCCCAGAACCTGGCACGTCCCAATTCCTCGATGGCTGCACTTTGGACAACAATTTTTTTACAAAAATTGTTTTTATAAAACCTCAATCCAGGAAACATATGAAATCTTGTCTCGCTGCACTTGTCTGTTTTGCCAAATATATTCCCAGACCTAACAAGAACAAGCTTCTCCAAGCTGTTCTTAATTTCATTCACATTTATACAATCAGCCTAGTCTTTGCAGCATCCCTGTTTCTCCTCTAATACTTAACACGTAGGCTTGCTCTACTGTACTTCAAGTCAATGGTAGTAGAGGAGAAACTGTTCCTGCACAAGGCAGCCTAGAGATCACTCTCAATGGGAGGTATTTGAGGAATTCTGTAGGTTGCTTATGCTTAGTTCCAGTTCTCAGAAAGGACGTTTCATAACACATCCTGGGGGCAGGGGAAAAAAAGTTTAGTTGTATTTAAAGCCTGAATCCTCCAACAGTAGTAACACTGTAGAAATAACACAAAACTTTGGCTTTCTTCTCTTCCTTTTAAGGAAAATACTTAAATATCGATGCTTCAGCTATGATTTCCTGAAGCAAGACCAACAACAAACTAAATGTACCAGGGTGCTGCATCTCCTGCAGAGAAGTTGAAGAAAAACCAACAGGCAAATGTGGCACATACTTCTAGAAATTTATTTTTTTTTCTAAACCAGCCACCCATAAGAACAATCAGAACATCATGAGAACATGCGTGTTCGGCTTGCCACTAACACTAAGTGAAACACACTGCTCTGTAGAGTGCTTGAGAACACATTAATGCCATCACAGCACATCAGCCTCCATCTCTGCAACCTTAAAGCTCTTATGACACACACATTATGACTTTCATTAGAGTTTTCCTTATGGCAACATTGTTTTAACCACGGTTTTCAAGACACCAACACTGTGATCATGACAAATACGCAGCCAAGATCTGCAAGAACGTGAAGTAACAAACATTACATTCTGTTAAAGGCGGTAGACAGTTGTCAGACAACAGTTCTTCAGATCCCCTTCCCAATTCAGAGCACAGTCTTCTTCAGGCACACAAAAGGGCAGTGGCAAGACTGATAATCCAAGATTCTCTAAAGCACCCCCAACCATTATGCTTCACTGTCAAATGTTATACTTTCCTAGGCTAACTTACTTTAAGGGTAATGTAATTAATACAACCTGATTTTAGCATACAACAAACAGAACAAATAAATAATTTATGGACCATTATCCACAACTTGAACACAAGTCTGATATATACTCCGCAGGTTTGCCTCTCAGAGTTTGATTTTGTTTATTTGTTCTCTTTCAGGCATGTGGAACTTCACTTACCAATGCAGGCATGGACTCTCACCGATAGCTGGGTCCTCAGAATTATACTGTGCTTCTTGCCCCTCCTAAAAAGAAGGGAGAATAAATATACATAAGCATGTAGGGAGCAGGTAGATGAGTTAGGAAAGATGCAGTAAAGTTGAGCCTAGGAAAAAAGGGTGGTAGGTGAGGGAAGGTATTACAAATTTTGTCCTTATTTCTTATTATCCAACTCTATTTTAATTGGCACTAAATTAATTTTCCACATTCAAGACTGTTGTACCTACAACAATAATTGGTAAATAATATCCCCATCCTTATCCCAATGAGGTTTTTCAAAAGAAGGGAGGGAAAATGAGATGAATACAGAGTGAAAAAGTCGCTGGTTGGGCAGCTGGCCAAGGTCAACCCACCACAATGACTCTAGAAATCCATATTAGAGAAGTACCAAGTGTTGACTGAACATTTTAATTTTCACAGACATACTTTAAAGCTAGTTATAGTTAACCATTAAAGGAAAATGCAAGGCCAAACAAGAGGCTGCTCACACTTTTACAAATCTGCCATGTACCTTAAGCTGTCTTTAAAGCACAAAGATAGATGTGTTTTCCACGCAAAGATGAAAGCTCCCAAGTTCCATTCTGGTCTTAAATGCAATGACTATCTTAATTAGCTGATATATTCCCCCCCCCCTTTTTTTTTTTTTCAGACAAATTAGCATTATCCGCATTTCTTCAATGTGGGCAAGAGCACTGTTCTTGGTTTCTAAGCGCTACACCTGCAAACAGGTAACAGGTCATGGCCATCACCTTGCCTCTGAGCCCAAACCCGCTCACCCGATGGAATCTGGGAGGGTAAGAAAAGCCAAATGTCTTTCCCCACTTGTACAGCAGTATAATCTCCCTTTTTTCTCTGAAACTAAAGATGCAGGTCCTGGACAAGCAGCTCTAGATGGCCCTGCCTGAGCAGGGAGGGTGAATCAGACAACCTCCAGAGGTCCCTTTCAACCTCAGCCATTCCGTGATTCTGTAAATTTATCATGGGAAAACATTCAGGGAGCAGAACTATTTTTAGAACACACTCAGATGCAGCTTTTAATTTGTCTCATGTGAACCTAGACCCACTTCTGTGTACAAGTTAGAGACAAGTTCAAAACCAGCACAACCTTTCTCAGTTATATACTTTGACTCTGCTGAGAGATTTCAGCGCCAAATCCTTTGCACAGATACTCAGCAGAATTTTCCACTGGCTATAATTTAATTAGAGTAAACCCACTCTTTTTCAGATAACAACAAAGATTCTTTCCTCATCTGTGTTCCTGCCCACAGATCTTTTGCCAAAATAAGAAAAAGAAGCATGCTTTATATCATCTCCCTGAAAAAGCTTCAGAGGAAGGAAGACCAGTGAAGTAATGACAGAGAGCTTCAGAAAAATATTGCTTTCAGAAGAAAAAGGGGAAAAAAAAAGCACAAGAAACTGGGGAGAAAAAAAAAAAGTGGCTAAAATAGAACCATGTACCTGCTAATACAGGACTTGGCTCCAGTTTCAGAATGTCACCCTTTCTCTATAGAGTGAAACAATAATTGAAAATAAAAGAAAAAACCCAACTTCAAATTAAATTCCTCTTTAATGGGTCTGCTTGAACATCATTATAACAAAGCAGGGAAAATGTGAACCTTTTCTTAGTACTTTTGAAATGCCAAGTAGCAACATGCTATTCCCCCCAAGAGCTGTCTACAGTCTAGAATTTCAGGTTTCTTGGAGCAGTTCCAGATTTAAGACTGACTCTCTGCCCACCTAAACTCGTCCTGCCATTCTGGCTGGACACAGCTTTCACCTGCACTCACATCTTGTGGATTTTTAACAGCTGCCCCTTCCCACAGGGGCTCCAGGATTCCACTGGAATATTTAATTTGCAAAGGTGGTGAAGAATCTTTGACGTGGTACCTAATTTAAAACACAAATACTAGCATCATTCATTGATATATCACCTTGATTACACAAGAGTCATTCTATTCTTACTAGGGTATACTGTAATTGTTTGAAAGACAAAATAAAATAGAAGATTCCTAAACCTCTCCCCTTCCATTAGTACTTAAAAAAAAAGAAAGAAATCTGTCCTACGGAAACAAAAAAGGAACGGCTCAGGGATTAGTCCCTCCACCTGAGACAAAGAAGGCTCCCTTTTCAATTTCCCTCTTGCCACAGCTTCTCTGGACAGTTGTGATCAAGTAAGACCAGGCCAGAGGTGTCAGTGTGCTGCATCAAAAAACAGACCTCAGCTACTCTGAACATGTGGGGAGGAGTTTCTCATCTGCCTTTTGTCCCTCATCTGCAAAACAGGGACCATGGCAGCTGCCCATCTCCTGCTTCTAACTCATGTCAAATTGAGCTCTGCATTGCCCATGGATGTGCCTTCCACTCTATGTCCTTCATATTGTTTCTCCTATCTGACCATTTCATGGCCACATTTTTTTGCTCTTCTAAGACTACAGGATGTTGGGGGAAGAAAACCAGGACTTAAAACTTTCAGCTAGACATCCTCAATAATGCTGGAGCAGCAGGAAAAGCAACATAATAATGGTAGAATCAGTGCATAACTGACTATTAAAGCAAGTGCTACTTGGGATCCATAGCCAGGCTGACTAGGAAAGAATAAAACCATAGTGCAGTCTGAGCTGTGCAAAGCTGCCTTCGAAGGCCTCTGTCCACAGCCATAGAACAGGAAGCTAATTACAATAAGACCAATAATATGTACAACACCAGAAATTATACAATTTCCCAATGAACGCTTTTGACTATCATGCAGCATAATTTTTTTTGCAAAAGGAACTTTACCTCTGAAACCTGTTACACACATCAGTTTAGTGGCACAATCATCATAACAAAAAAGGTAACTTTAAATCCATCCATCATTTCACAGCTTCATAAACTACTGACCAAATAGCCTTAAAAAGCATGCCTGTGGGTGAGTTTGTCCTGATAACCTGGGAGAAGGAAGTGGATCTCATAGGATAGATGGGGTATTTACATTAAAAACTAAGAAGGCTCAAAAATATACTGCAGAAAATTATTTCAGTCTTGGTGTATTAAAAACAAAACCTAGGCATGTAACAAAGCCTGTAATCAAGTCTTAACTAAGGCTTGTAGTTTTCTTAGTATGACTTTTTTTTTAGAAGTGCATGTTCTAGTGAGTGTGACTGGCTAGTGTTTATTAATAAAATCCCAAGAAGTATGTAAGAGATTCAATTTGATAGCTGCTATTTAGCAGCAGTAGAGTAGGCAAATTTCACATGTTGTGCTGACACCACATTCTGTTAACATCTGTGCTGATACCAGAATCATTACTGCTACAAGATTAACTACTAATCTTTGGAGTTACCAAGATACAGAATGTTTTCTATATTCAACTTCTCTAATAAATTCAAGCAAATAAACAGATGCCAAAAGCTCATTGAATGTCTGTCTTCTGGAATATAAATACTTCCTTTTGTCATTGCTTATGTACTGTATTGCAAATAGTTTCACTTAGTTATACACTTCAAAGTTTTAATTTATATGACATTTTGAAAATAGTACCTTGACTGGCTGTCTTAAATAGTTATTTGTTTCAAGGTAAAGCTTATGTTTGAGCCTAACAATTACTTGGCCACAAGAGAAATAGAGAAAGTTGCGTTCAGAAGAAAAAAACAAAGCAAGTATAAATAAATAAAAAAAATACACCCCACACACACCCCACCCCAGTTTTCCTCATAATGTTTCAAGTAAACTTTGAAAGAAGCTTTTAAGGGAGTTTTTTTTAATTATGATACAAACATCCCTCTTTCTCAGATTTATATTAGAGAATTTCTGGTATGAAAAACAAAACAACAGAAAGACATTTTTATATAAATATCCAGTTATAATTCATTGTTGTTATTAGCAAGGAAAGCCACAGTCACTTCCCTGTCAAAGTTCATCTTTGCAAAATAGGATAATGCATCAATTAACATTTTCTATTTCAATGCTTGCTTTCTTTCCTGACAAACCTTTCTTTCAGAACAATTGAATCATATTTTCTAATGTTTTGCTAAAGACTTAGATATTTCAATTAATTTAGTTTTTCTTAAAACAGTGTCATGCTTCTGAAAATGCTCTGTTTTATAATTTAAAAATAAAGTAGAAAATTGCTTTTCAAGCTTTCTTAACAAGTACTTAATATCTCAATAGAAGATCATTACATTGAAGGTGTTAATTCCATGAAATGTTTCTGGGCTCCTCCTGTTCTGCTTTCTACATGATACTTGATAACCATGGAAAAAGCCAGAGTTTTATAGCACAGGGGCAGATAAGCTGCAAGGGTTTTAACAACACTTTGTGGTTAAAAAAACAACTCCATAGTTGGCTGTCGAGCAAACTTACTATTCTTCATTATACTTGCTCAAAAAAAACCCAAGCCTGTAGCACAGACACCTGAATCCTCAAAAGGCCATCACAAGCAGAAGCAAAGCCTGCTGCTGTTAGAAGCCATGATTTTAGTTCATAAAGAATTTGCAGCTTTTCAGTTCATATAGATGAGAGTGTCTGAGCTCTACATTCTTTGTTTCTGAAATATTTAAAGAATATGAGAAAGAAAACTTAACCCCATAATGACAAATCTGGATCTGAATGTTGTGTGAAGTACTACACACATTTATATGGCTACACAGCAAATAAGTGAAATCTCCCAACACTATTATGTATAATTTGGATTACAGCACCAAGCCAGCCATGCTAGTGTCTGGACTTTAAGAGCGATTCATCTTGTTAGGGTGATTTTTGTTTTGGTTTAAAATAATAAAAATAAATAATCATACTCTACCCTCACAGCAATTTTAAACTAACATATTCCCACAACTCTCATTTAACTTTCTTCCAAGCAAGGATTTCATCCTTTAAGATCAGTGTTATCAGTCAGTTCTAGATAGAGATAATTCTGGAGGGTAACTTGGAAAGAATAATCAATCATTTGCTGTGATTCGAGGGACTGCACAAACCCTCTGAAAACTGAACTCGTGTGTGTTGTGCATTTTAAACTAAGGGGTATCATTTCCTTCAGATCCCTGATGAGCTTCTGGCAAGCCAGCCTAGGTGTGGTGGAAAACAAATTCCAAAAGTTCCAATTTAAACTGGCAACATGAGTAGAGGAATTCTAAGTCAAAGTCCAGAGCACGGACCTCACGTTTCCCATTGCCCAGTTACACTGGGCTAACAGCACCACTTATGTCCTTCTTGATCCTGCTTCTGAGGAGCATTGAAAAAAGCAGTCAGTTCACAGTTGCACCCTGCACGTAACTTGTGAAACTCTACAGAAAACTTATGTGTTAGATAAAGGTCGCCCCTCTTCAGTTTCACCAAATCAGGGAAAATGAAGTTGAAATCAGATACTGGCAAATGGTATAGGCACCTGGCATTTTTCTCAGCTTCAATTATTAGATGGAAAGTTTTCCCATCCTCCAGCCTTCGGACCCCTCTATAATCAGTCTTTCACACTGTTATTAGGTAAATTGTGCACAGCAAGGCCAGCTCTGAACTAGGTGTTATCAGATCAGCCAGGCATCCATTTACCCTGTCCCAAGCCTCTCATGAAATTGTCAGATGATATTTCCATCGACCTCCATGACCACTAGCAGAGCAAACACAAGAGGTTACTGAACCAAGCTAAAGTATTGCCATGGGCTATTGCCGGTTTATCCCAAAGAGGACAGCGGCTGGATGAAAACAAGCAACTTAGTAAAATTGAAAATGTTTCCAGACCTGGCCCACATTTAAAGCCAGGCTACCTCAACAACTTACACTACAAAAATTCTGCCTCTTCTTCTGCCTGATGCAACAACCTAACCATTATGAAAGCCCAAGGCAGATGCTGCTCCTCATGAAAAGCTTTCAAAGCGTACATGCTACAAATTTTGTTACAGTCTCTTGTAGCACACAGGCTTCTTGGTACACCATCACCTTTCTCCAATAATCACAATCATGCTTTTCCAATACGAGTTGCTTAATGAAAATGAAATCCAACAACAATCCCTAATGCCTAAGAAGGAACCACTGACTCCCATAAGAGATGCCTGGCCAATAGCATGCCACCAGAAACAAATGTGTGGAAACAGACATGCTCTAAAATGCATTATTTCTGCAACTGGCTTTCACATTTTCATTTCAGCAGCTATTCACTTCCATCTTCACTTGCATACACCTTTCAGGGAGTGGAAACTGCTTCTGTGATGGACTACTGCCTCACAGTCAGTCATTTTGTCATTTAAAGGACTTGACATCATCAGCAGAAAACAAACTGTTCCTTGTTAAACACATAAGAGACGAAATTTTTGCCAGAGTTCAAGCATTTGAGTCTATCAGGTTTTCCCTGAAAAAGATCAGCCAGCCAGCACACACACAAAAGGAAAGTGTTTCTTAACTTGCTATTAATCAGACAGCATAAATCTCAGGCTTTGATTTCAAAGCTGTTAAGATATGGTTTGACTGCAGTTTCAGTATGATATGCTTCTTCATTCAACTGCAGATTCAAGAGGTACAAAAAAAAAAAAATCCTGACACTTAAAAACGTGTTTAAAAAAAGCCTAGTTGAGAGATAGTGCCCACATGTGCATGGAGAGAGAAATTAAGAGTCTCACTGAAAGTCATCTGAACATCTTATCCAAATGAATCACCTTGTTGAAGTTCTTTACAAATCATCATGCAGCAATCCAACTGTCACATTCGAACTCATGTTGTTCTCATTGAATAAGAGAAAGAAAGGAGCTCAAGAAATATGTTTTTTTTTTAAAAAAAAGTCTTTTAAATACTTAAGATTCAACTCCAATACACTTCAAATGGATGACTGTGCTAGTAACACTTTCTGGTACATAACAATCAGTTGGGGGCAAATGCACACAATCATTTTCAAATTGTCAGTGGTCTTGTCTTTCTTACATCAGTTTTTTTGTCTAAAAGCTTAGCATGAAGTCAGAATGTGTCTGCATCCTGTTCTTGCAATACACTTGCAAGTCATCTAATTATTTACCATAGTGGTTTTATTCAAAACATTCCAGGACCATAAAATATTTACCAAAGTAACAGTCATTTCACAAGAGCAGGTAAAAATAAGTAAACAGACAGAGACTATTCAGAGATGCCTGTTTGCTCTTTTTTAAAAATAAAACCATTAAAACTTGACTAACCGAGGCCAAAATAATCCCAAGAGTAAATTACCTAAACAAAAGCTAAGCAGGCAAAATCTTGCAGATTATTAGTGTAAGCAACAGTATGCAAAGGAACAAAGTATACGGTGATTTGGATGCGTCTTTTCCCCTGTGGTTTATTCCACTATTACATTCTGTGATCACCAATATGAATTTAATAATTAAATGTCTCATTCCCTACTAACAACCTATATACCACCAAAAAAGTTACATGTGAATACCAGCAAGAAGAGTACCCTGTCTGACACACCCTTGCCTGTGTAACTGCAAATAAGGGCTACAGACTGTCACTACTACCAGGTGCTGCTTTTTTGCATCCACCTGTTCTTCCCAAGCACAACATTTACAAGGCAGGTTTTTCATTTTTCTTTTTCTTCTTCGTCTTAAACAGAAATGAAATAGGATGGAAGGATAAAGGGGAAGAAAATGAGAAATTCAAAAGGGTCAAATAGAAAATTCAAGGGATTCACTGAGTATGTGTTATAAACCATATTAACCATACCCAATTATTTCTTACTAATATATTCCGAGTCTGTAACAGTAAAGGTCTGAGTGGAATCTCCTGTACACCTCACCACAAAGCAATGATTTTTGCCGAAAGACAATGAATCACTGTCACACACTGGGAAGCACAGAGCATTAAAATGGGGAATCATTTGTTCCATTTATCCTTTTCAGAAGTCTTTCTGCAAGCAAACCTCAGAAGCTGGAAAAAGAGAGTACCCTCCCCATCCTCTTCCCCTGTTTTCTGAATCATCATGTTGGTTATTTCTCAGTTGTTAATGGCACAATTAATGGCACAATTTCCACATATTAAAACAATAACCTTCTAATAGCCCTTAAAATATTTGAGAGTTGGCCGTCGTCTTTGCAGTCTGCAAGTAACTATTTATCAAGAGCTATCCTTATCCAGGAACAAAGCTGTGTCCCTTCCCACCCCAAAAGCTCAACCTATATATAATCAAGTTTATCCTGTCAGTTTGAGAAACAGTAATAGCATGATCTGTTAGTCCTCCACCTTATATTTTTGCATTATGAAAACACAAACTTTGAGTTGGCAAATGGTGAAGAGATTTGCATGAGAAGTGCTACCTTATCGATAATATTACTTCTGGGGAAAACAACAACAAAAAAAAAACAAAACAGAAGACTCATTTCCTCACTTCTTGTCAACCCCATCATGTTCTACTGAAGAGATGACGCATCACCTGACCAATGCATTCCAATCCCTAGATTATATATTTTCTACTGCTGTCAGTAGGTCTCAAGCTCTGGCTGCACATTCCTCCCAGGAATCTTTACAATGGGTAATATCTGGTCACATCAATTTGCTATCACCTGCACTTTGCAGTTCATGTTACATATGGATTTTCATCTAAAATCTCTTCACACTTGGAGAAACAGATGCCCTGAAGTATCAATATTTTGGGGGAAATAAAAACAAACACGAAACACAAAACCATGCGCATCACAAGCATAGACAACAGGAGAACTGAGAACCTACAGGTCAAGGGCATAGACGTAAATTAATAAATCTCCCTTCAGCTGGGTCACTTGAAGTTTTCACCTCTTCAGGTAAAGGTTCCCTCCAGGGCTTCTAACTGCATCGTGGGACCCACAGTTTTGGTTCTGGGAGAACTAAGTTCTATACTAACTTTATAGCAGTTCCATAGATGCAGAGCAGAAGCAAATGGCACCTGCATAATAATTTTCATTTTCACAAAGGCCCCTGCTACCTGACCTAACTCCAACTTCTTGTACCAAAAAAGAGCTCTATTTTTTTTTTTTATAATTAAAATAAGCACGAAACTCACTTCGTAAAAAAAAGGTTTTAAATAATTTTCATAAACTTTTCCCTCCTACTAGAAATCATTCTTTAATACCCTAAGGTGGGGAATGTATCTTTTAATATTTTCCAATTTAACTGATGATACTAAGAAGATAAGCTGAAGAAGCAATTACCCAAAGCGACACCAAACCCATTTCAAAGCAATGTCCTACTGGCTTAATTAGCCAGCTATGCTCTCTCAGGATGGGATCAGTTTAAGCAGATTCAGCAAAAACTATTTTAGAACTGTTCTATTTTGCAGTAGAACATGCATGTGTGTTAAGTATATAAAAAGAAATTTTACTTTTCACTGATCAACATATTTCTTTGGATCTCCTTTGGCTTTTTGGAAGTTTTCCATTAGCATCATATTTGGAAAGGGCTCCTTCGTAACTCCACATAACACAACACACTGCCCTCAGGCCACTTATTTCTCCATGTTAAATCCATTAGAAAATGGGCTCTGTATTTATTGCTGGGCCATCAACACTTTTGTTAGCAAGCACAATTACTGAGTGGTAAATGTGAAATAAATTACTGTTTTGCTGTACTGCTGTGGTCTTAGCCCTGGCAGAATCCACTAGTTTTCATAGCTTCATTACTAGAGATGCTGGGCTAGTCACAGATTTGCAGTAGTTTAAGCTGTTAGTTCACAACTGGAGGTTAAATTGGAGACACTTATTTTTATCGGAAGCGGATTATTACCTTAGTTTAGGCTGTGTTAAAATAAACACACACACACACCCCCCAAGCGTATAGACAGATGAATTCTCATGGGATAAACACAGCCTGAGCTTGATTATGCAAATCTACTTTGCATTTACCACAGGGTAGGAGCATGCACATGAATAGCTGCTGTGGAATAGGAAGTGTAGTAAATTCACAGCTTTTATTACCCAGCACAAACTCCTTCATCTGCCCACACACTCCAGGCAATTACACTGCAATACACAACCCTGGGTTTGCAAGCGGCGTCAGTAGATGGTGGGTGCTGCTGTTGTTCGAGGTTTGGATCTTCAAATCAGTGGTTTTACTCAACACAGGAGTCAAGTTCAGGGCAGTCCTACAGCACTTTCTGGCAGCCCTATCTGAAACCCTGCAGATGATCTGTTTATGGTGAGAGGAATGGATTTCCTTCTTTCAAACTGAAGAAAAACACATTTCCAATCCTTAAAAGCTGCTCACTTGGCTTATAACCTCATCATCGATGAGAAGGACAGAGAGCAAACACAGCTATTAAGGAGCTTCAATGTTAATAAAATTAAATGGTTTTTTACATACAACATCTGGCATCAGCTGTTTCTATAAGCTGTTTTTATTTAAGTTTCTACCCTACAATATTTGACTCCTCAGCTATTTTTACACGTAAACCTGAATGCCAGATTAGACTATCTTTAAAAAAGGTTTCCCTACAAAAAATTGTAAGAATTATTCACACAATTTTGGTTTGGCACTGCATTTGGTACGCAATGGGCTGGGAGTGAGCTAAGCACAATGGTATTTTTCCAATACATTTTGCAATGGAAATAATTTTTGAAGAAAAGCACTCATTGCCTTAATTTTCCAACAGTAATCACTGAAATTCAAAAATAGCAAATTTTCAAAAGTTTCCACAGATACCTTCTTAGAGATGTAGATTTTTCGCTCAGCAGCAGAGAGCTGCAAGTAAACTCTGGGGCAAAGTGGCAGAGGAGGAGACGCAGCTGTTTTGGTATTGACAACAAGCTCTAAAAATCATGACTCAAGATCTCAAAAACAGAAAAAAAACCTCACTAAAGAAAAACACCCACAGAAAAATGCCTCAGAACATATTAGTTCTTGGGATTTGAGGTGTTTTGACACTCCCCAAAAGCTTTTGACACTACTTCCAGGTGCACAGAATAAGATGAAGATTCACTTCCAAGAGCTGCCCACAATCTGCCCCAGTCAGATCTACCTAACCCAGTCTTCTGCTTCCCCAAAACAAAAACCACACAGTGGTGAAAGAGCTCAAGAAACAATGATCTGCCTCCTTTGTCCAAGCTGGGGAAGGCACCTCTATGGATGCTGGCTGCTCAGCTACAAGAAACATGACAAAGCTGAGAAGACTGGGGGCACTGGGAGAAGAGCAAAACCGATTCTGCATCCCTTTGAAGGACATGTCAGCACATCCATAAAATACGATGAAGTGGTATCAAGTTTTTTTTGCAGGCAATTGCCTGAAGGTTCTCTGTCTAGACTAGAATGTTTTAAGGTGCACTGATTGCAACCCTCCTTGACATCTCCAGGCTTCAGCTAATGACCATAGGCATTTTTTATCACTGCAGCTTCTGTGCTTACTGCCGCACTCCAGCACCCTCCTGGCCAGCCCACTGAAGCAGGAGACTACAGATTCTTTTCACAAGCCCACACACATCTTCCATTTCATGTCTTGTGATGCAGGTAAAGTGACTCGCAGTCTCTGACCTAGATATATGCAGAAAAGATTTATTTCCACACCATCAAGCCAGCTTTCAGGTTAAGAGTACATGAGAAAACAAGCCTTGATCTGCAGTAACATTTATTCAAGGTTGCTGTTATTTATTCAGATGCTTGTTTTCTAAATAACATTCACACAACAGCATTCATTCTTTACCTACAAAAGTGGTAGTGTTTCACTATTAATAGGAAAGCTTAATTTGTCAACCACCACTTTCACAAGATACCTTGTCAAGATCACTGACAAGAAATCCTTCTCTCATAAATGGTCAAAAATTTGTGTGGTGGAACATTCAAGTATTAATTGCTTCCATCCTGCTTCCAGGGCACATCCTTCAAAGTCACGTCTCATTTGTCAGGCTCTACAAAATACATGCACATACACTTAATTATTCTTGATTACATGGCTCTGGAATGCTCAGAGATGACTTCCCTATTGTACTGTGGCAGACAAAGCGTATGGAACCTATTTTATTTCATTTTGTTGTCAAAGTATCACAAGAGAACTCTGAAAATTAATTTGTACTGTTCCACCTGAAGATTAATTTCAACATTCTAATTAGTTTTTTTATTTTTAAAACAAAGATATAAGAATTGAGCATTAAAAAGTTTAAAGCTACATAAAGTTTTGAAAACATAGGTACTAATAGCCATTGCTCTCAGACTTTGGGAGGGAGGCGATTAAAAAAAGCACAAACTTAGCCATCCAGAATGTATTTCATTAGAAAGTTGAAAACTTAATTTTTATGGCCATTTATTTTGCAGTAATAAAGTTTTAGTTAATCATCCACCTCAAAATGTGGTTTTACATCTTCATCTGATACATTATAGACTGGAATACTACTACCCTGTAGAAAGTCTTATATCTTCCAAAATTTACTGGAACCTCTCATCTATATGACAGCCCGAAAACATCTGGACTCTAACCAAACAGCATGAGGCACAGCAGGAAGGTCTACTTCAGGAAATCCTTCAAGACACCAGGCTATTCAAGGCCAAAGACAGCCAAGGTCAAAAGCAACATTGCTTGAGTCACTGTCACTCAGCACCACACAGCATCATGGTCCTCTACAGTTCTGGGCCCTTCTGGTCCTTGCACCTGGCTAAGTACAGGAAATTGAGCACCTTAAGCAAATCATCAGAAAGGCTTCTACACCCCACCTGCTCCCTAAGATAATTCACTCTTCTTGATAGAAAAAAGCTTGTCTTGATTTCTTTTATTGTTTGGCTGGGTTTTGCAGTTTTATTAGGGTTTTTTGTTTTGTCAGTTTTTTTGGTTTGGCCATTTTTGGAGTTTTGTTTGGAGCTTTTTCTTTGTTGCATGTTTTTATTGTGATGATCCACTACATTTTTCAGGTTCAGCATTTAGTCAGAGCAATAACTAAATATCGTAGAGATAAAAATATTCAAATGGACTAATTAATTTTTCAAAACATGAAAGTAAATCATTGCACTGAGC
This sequence comes from Chloroceryle amazona, assembly GCA_027560015.1. Taxonomy (NCBI): domain Eukaryota; kingdom Metazoa; phylum Chordata; class Aves; order Coraciiformes; family Cerylidae; genus Chloroceryle; species Chloroceryle amazona. The sequence goes on along the minus strand of JANHFX010013752.1, from coordinate 35,623 downwards.
AATCCCATCCTCTACTGTTTGTAGCATCACAATCTCCCAGAGGCACCTCCCTGACTTTTCTTGCTGTTGGAATTAAAAACCTAATGGAAGCAACATTGAGACAAAACCCAGAAAGCTATCCTAAGTTGAGAGCATCTTCCAGTAGTGAAATAATACAAATATGCTCTGTTCAAATGTAAAATCAGCATAAGACCTGGTACTTTGCAGTACTGCTTCGAGAAACAAGTCATAGCATTTTTATTAAACAACAACAACAAAAAAAAAAAGTTAACCTTCAAATGTGTCTCCAACTTCCTCAAGTAAAAATGTCAAAGTTTTCATTCTCACAATTGTGATAATTGTTAAGTCTAAGCAGGCAAAACCCATTCTTTTCCTGCTTGTGCTCTATATTAAAGACCCCTGCAGTCTCCAATGCCTTCAACAGATTCTGAATCAAGCCCAGGATGAACAGCAGCATCAAGAGGGAAAAGGTCTTAACTTAAACAGACCTCACCAAACAAAATGCCTTGGGACAGGGTGTCTAGGAGGAATGCAAAAACATTAGCGATGAAGTGATTTGTCAGAAGTACTTTAAAAACAATCTTTCTGCTGAACAGAAGTCTTGAAAACACATTCCCCGAGGAAATCTCCAATGTTCGCAGCAGTGCTTCTGAAGAAACTGCTGCTACCTTCTGGGCTACCATTAGGGCCTGTTAAGACATGTCCATAAAAAGAACCTGGGCAATTATATGGTAATTTAAATACATAATCATCTTAACAGTTCTTGCTTGCTCTATAAAATCGTAAATAAAAAAGAAAAAAAGAGAGTTACCTGTCACACTGTAACAAAACAGTCAGCCCACCTAAACTACCTCAAAGTTGCCTCCTTACCCGATTAAGCATCCACAAAGTAACTTAGGTTGGGAGCAAGAAAAAAACAAACCAACCAACCAACCAACAGGCAAATGAACTATAAACACATGCCAGACTTTAACAGAAAGGCAGTTTTCTCACACAATCTTACTGACTTGTTTTCTGGTTGTGACACATTCTGCAGAGCCAGTCTCATTGCTTGGCCAGATGTTCATCCTGTCTGCAAAGCAGCCAACCATATAAAACCATTTCACTTCTCCTGAATTCCACAGCTATTCCCAAAGGTACAAATGGCAACTGCCAGAGGTGTGGAGACAGGTATGGTCCATCCCTGTCCACATTGTGCTCAGTTAACCCTACAGGCTAAGAGGTTGTGTGTGTTGGTTTTTCTCCTTCCCTAAGGCAGAGTTTAGAGTCTGCTGGTGTGAATAGAAACAACCAAAAGCCTCTTTTCATTCTGTTCAGTAACAGAAGAGGATTAATTTGAAATTGTGTATAACTGCATTGTTTCATTTACCTGTTAGACATACACATCATAAACCTCCATCTTAACTGCCACCATCCTCTTTCCTCTTGAAGAAAAATCCTCTCATTATGTTTATCCAGTCCTTCCAAGAGAAAACAGATAACTTCGGCCTCTCACAAACAAGAATTTTCAAGATTGTGTTTTCTGTATGTTTTATTTATTTATGTGTCCTTTCAGAGATGCGTTTAAAATTAAAAATCTTCCTTTATAGTTTTGCTGGGGAAAACAGGAACATTTGGAAAAAGATGCTGAAAGCAGCCAGATTACAAGACAGTCTGGTCACTCTTAATAGGAGTTTCTACAGTTGAGGAGCTAAAACTTTAAAAATGTGATGAATATCCAGCTACTAAATCCTTCAGAGTTCAGCAAGCTTCAGTGACCCTGATGAGCACAGTGGCCTTGGCATGGCAGAAAGGCAGGTCCTGAGGTAGCCTAATCTCAGAAATTTAAAAACTTTCAAGATTAAGAGCAAGACCTTGAAATGACCCACAGAGAAAGAGAGAAACTAAGTGGTTTCTTCGGCCTGTCCCTCTCAGACAGCAGGCTGCTGCTAAGCCCCTGATGTCTGCAGCCAGCAGCTCCAGCTCAGGAGCACTCCAGGTCAGTGCCTTGGTCTCTACGGAGGAAAAAGATCAGACCTGCAAGGCTCAAAAATGAAGTTTAGTTTACTAGAAACCTGGGATGGAGGGAGACTTTACTGACTGCATTTGCTAGCCTGTATGTAGGCTACTCCTTTTTTTCTGAATAACATCATACAAGTTGCATTTACTGTGAAGTGACAATGTTACTAACTCACACAGGGAAGCTATTGCACAGATTTCTAAAGTTCTTGTTGCTCTTGTTTATCTTCTTCCCATTCCTTTGCAAAATGTAGACAAAAACGGGATGTAGTAATCCAGTTGAATCCTCACCACTACTGAAGACACCGAATTCATTGCACTTCACTGGCTAAATTCTTGCTTAACACCCTAGGATGCCCCTTACCTTTTCCACAGCACCATAATTGCTGATTTGCTTTCAGCCCGCAGTTCCCCAAACTGTCAAGATTCTTTCCTGCCAAGCTGCTCACAAGTCAGGTGTTCCCCTTTCCTCATTTTTTGCATGACCAGTACCTGCTAGTCCTCTAGCCAACTACTCCTAAAAACAAGGTTTTGTACTTCACTGACCTGCATCCCACCACCGCAGAGCAAAACACTAGGACTTCAGGGCTCCAACCCGCAAGTTATTTGGTCTGTGCATGTAGGGGAGATGGGACCCTCAACCTCACAACAATCAAGTTAAAGCAAAACTCCTGCACTGCAGGCTAAACACAAACTAAACTAGGGTCATCCAAGGGAAGTACACCGCTTGCACCTACAGGCACCTCAGAAGCTGTGATGAAGGGAGCATTCCCCCCAGGCAATTGTCTCCTCTTCCCTCTGCAGCAAGGCACATGTGTCTTTGTGTTTATCTGTGGTTCACTCACTAATTTACTACCCAACACCCTCTCATTCTTCCTTCCCTCCATTCTCACCACTTCAGCCATGTGCAACTACCATAGCTTGCATAATTTATTGTAAAGCTGGGTCAGAAGGAGGACTGTAGTGGGAAGACGCTGAAGAAAGATGGGTCACAACAGCTACAATGTCAGCATCTAACAAAGCCTGTCCTGGTCCTGTACCTACGGCAGGCAGTTGAAACATGAAAACACAGCACTTCCTATTGATCCACAATTACCAAAGAGAAAAACTTCAGAGAGCAAGGCATAAACCAATGAAGCTGAGGGCTACATATATGACAGCAACAGACACAACAGTTGATCTGTCATCCCAAAAAACCCATTTCAAAAAATAACTGCAATAATATTTCGCAGCCCAAGCTTTTGCGATGCACTTTAGTACATCCAGTTTCACACCTCCCTATTCGTCCACTCAAAGGAACAAAGGACCTCCACGCGGATTTCACACTGCTGGGCAGGACAAGCCATTGGAAGAAGCAATTACTCAACTGACAAAGATTGCGCAATTAAGAGGAGGCCTGTGCACACACATGCAAGTCCACAAAACCATACCTTGAGCATTGAGCTCAAAACCAAAATGCAATAGACACGCAATTCCACGCAGCACACTTAGTTCCACGTGTTTTGTGGGGCTTTGTTTCCTAGGATAGCCACCACAGAATAAACTGGAATCACGATTCAGGAACAATTCATATCATTCATTTTATGTACCAAAAGGAGGCAGAAACAAAAACAAGGTGGAAGGTAGCTTGCCATTTCAAATGCAAAATCTGGCGGGAAAAGCACCGGTCACCGGCTTGCCAAATTGCTTGACCATGCCATTGTGGGGTACCAAAAGCAATTATGTTGAATTTACTAGAATTATTTTGGAGACATCAATGGGAAGGGAAAAAAAAAGTGACTTAGAGCACTCAAGGATACCAATACAAAACAATATCAAAAGAGAAAGTTCTTCCTTGATCTTACTTGGTTTTAATTATGAAGTTAGCTGGAAATAAGAACTTGCTGTTCTTTGCAGCAATTTTTGCCACTTCTGCATAAAACAAGACTAGATCAACTTCTATGCTCATCACTCCTATTGCATAGGAAAAGGAGGTTCAGTTCAGCTGTACTGGCTACTCTGCCTATTGAAGAGCTTTCTCTTGCAAATAAGTTACAACAGAATCATTTCTTTATCTTCCAACAGTTACAAAAATGTACTCAAAACTGGTATGTATGAAGACTAACGTACACAAATGCACACACATTTATATATACTATAACATATTATTTAAAATTCTTCACATAAAATATTCAGAGTCACAGTTTAAATTTGTAAGAAGTATTCTAACTCAAGACAAGTTATCACAAAAAGTAGAGAAACCAGTATAATCAAAAGGGCTGCATCTCAGTGTTAACAAGCCCTGATGAATTCAGAATGCAGTTAATTTCCTCCTGGCACAGCTACATTACTCACATGAAGGCCATGCCAAAACACACCCATAAAATTAATTACAACTATCCCATCTAATATAGCTACCAGCAAGGCAAAAAATAACTCTAGACTGTCTGGTCATTTTACATCTTAAACAAGTCTATTACCTACAAGGCCCAGGAAAAAATATCTTTTAAAAATCAAATTGTATACATGCATTCACAGAGACATGTTGATACTAACTTTTGTGTTCACTTTACATAAATGATCTCTGATGAGAACTGAACATTGTGTCATAGCTATCCATGTGTGCCAGCAAGAATTAAACAACACAAAACAAAACAACAAACCCACACAAACCTCCCCCTGCCCAGGCTGGCTAAATCAATTCCAGGAGTAAAAGAAAAAAATCAGTACAGGTCTTTTCTCCAAGAGTATAAAAGGAGGACTCAAGGCACAGAGAAAGAGAGTTTGTAACTTCAGAAGCAACACCCCAATGTAATTTTCTACACCATCATCATGTAAGAAATAACTCATTTCTCAGAGCCAACCACTCAATCATCAGGTTCCAAAGAGCTATAAAAATTATTATACTAGTCAAGACATACATATCTTGATAGATTTCTCACAGTATGACATCACCTTTTAGAGAAACCATAAGAGTGTACGTAAATGGAGAAGCCATACAATTCTTAATCACAGACAGAAGGAAACTTATATACATACAGAGGAAAGAATTTTATATTTTCTGTTCCCATGCTGACCTGAATGTACCAAGCTAACCACATACACTCCTGAAATCTCTGTGCTTGCAGAAAAAATTGCATATTTATCTAAATGTAGTAAACATTTACTTACCCAGCATCCTCCTGGAAGCCTTCCAATTCATCTCTTTGTTCTGCTAGAGTAGATTCTAGATCCAGATAGGTACCATTGTGAGACAATTGCAGGGTGCAGTCATCAAGCTGTAAAACAAAATTCAGATCATTAGATTACAGTAGCCATTCTAACTTACTTGTAAAATTTCCTTCCCATTTTACAGGTCTCCAGACAAGACCTTCCTAAAACAAACCATATATTGGGAGTAGATAAGAAAATGGATTCTGTTTGGCAATTTATGCAATCCAAAGTCCACCTTCACTAGACCATGCTTGATTACAACAGTATCAACACAACTAACAAACACAGAGAAAAGTATTTATTTGAACATATAAACCCTTCTGATCTCCTATCCCAGCGACTTTAGAATCCTATGAGAAAAGAGAGTTTAAATATCTAGGATATGAATGACTGTTCTCTGTTCTTACAGTACATTTAAATAGTCTCTGGGCCTCTGGATGGAGGTGGAAGGAAGAAGCAGGTGTTTTATGAGCTAGTGAATGTCCCCTATAAGGAAGGATACAGCCAAGGAACAGTGCAAGGTGTGAGAGACAAGAGTTGGGGTCCTGCAGCAAGGAGGAGGACAATCAACCAAAACTCAGATTTTCTGGCATTCTCCTCTTAGGATCAGACACTAACTGGCCTCAAAGGTTGCAAGGAAGACCTTCCTATGCACCAGGGTGGAGGACTGGACACCCACACCAACTTCCTACAAAGGTACTGGGGTAACCAAAGACCAAACCTTAAAGCAGGAACCTGCCTGCAATAATGCTGAAGAGGGAGAGAGCAACTAATCTCTTGATTTCCATTCTGTCTTCCCTCATCTTCAAGTTTTCCATTAATTTTTCCAGCTGTTGGTAAAATAAAAGCCAGATATGAACAAAGTCAGTAAAGGAATTTTCTGGGGTTTTCACAGGGACCTTGTTACAGAAGGTAGTTAAGGAAGATCCACCCCAAAACTCTGATTAACTCATTGTGCAGGAATACAAAGTAGTTACTGGATCAAGAGAGGTAACCGAAGAAGCAGGAGAGAAGAGCTAGAAAGTAACATGAGCTCCTCTCTCACCATGAGGTAACCCAGTGTCAGATCACAAGGAATGAGGCAAAGCGCCTTCCCAGGGCAAGGAAACAAGAAAACATTTACCAAAGGGCAGGTGAAAATACACCTACCAAAAGACAACTCTAACAACGGTGGTGGAAATGTACATCCTGCTGCAGTGACCACTCGGGGAAGAGGAGAATATTTAACGCCATACTTCTCACCATTCTTCTGGAACAGGTGACAGCCAATGACTTAAGGAAAGGAAATTGCAACTCTTTATCACATCCATGGATTTTTATTTTTTATTTTTTTTACCCCTACTCTTTTTAACACCAGGAAAGAAAATCAACGAGGCTCCATTTTTGATGAATTACCTCTTAACTTCCCATCAAAATTATAGTTCCCTGTAGCTGTTCAGAAAAGTATGAAAACAGCCACACTTATCTGACACAGTCAATATCAAAACTTGGTCACTCAGTTTCCTATCACTGATTTATACACACAAGAAAAGAATACAAATAGGTTTTGATTATCCTGGATTAGCTGTATTGGAAACACTGCAGAAGAGCTCATTTATAATTAGCAAGGGATGGAGCTTTATCATTTGGTTAGTCCACACCACTACACCCTGCACTGTTGGCAATCTGAAAAAAAAAAGTTCACCCACTGGATAAAGGGAAAGGATAGAAGGAGGAGATCAAACTGTATTTCCAACCTGTTCCATTTTTTTCTTCTCACCCCCTGCCCTGAGGAAGGAGTTAAATCATCAAATAAGGTGACATAATTTTTTACTCCGATTCCTGACAATTAAAGAAAGCAGAGAACTCCCAAGCAAAGCCCTCTGACATTAAGAATAACAACAGTATTACTACTCTGTATCTTTCCAGTTACAACAGGTATTAACCTATGCTAATTTAAAATACACTCTTTAGAGAAGAAAGACTACTCTGGGAAACTTTTTCCCAGTAGCCCAGGGTATCTAATGAAACGCTAATTTATTCAAAGTAATGCCAAAAGGCAAACTACTAATTGGATAAATGTTCTGCTGTCACTATGGAAATTAGGAGATTTACCCGCAATTTCCAATTGTACTGCATAATTAGGGAAAAGGAACTGTGCCTTACTAATATCTTATGACTTTAGCATATAAAAAGCATGAGGAGAATGAGAAGTTTTTATGTACAAAGTAAAGAAGAATATTACATTCATCTCATCTCAATAGTTTCAGTTGAGCATGGCACTCGGGCTGTAAAGCACTGCACATTGTACACTGTGTCCATTCACAGGAGTTAGGCCAATGGGAGAAACAGCAATATCTCTTATTTCCACTACTTAACACAGTTTTCCAAAAAAAGATTTTTTTTCTTCTATTGCATGTGTATTGATAGACGTGGAAGAGAGCAAACCCACACTTTTAAAAGAAGCTTAAGCCCTAAGGCAATCAAGTCTAAAATGTTTCTTCTATGGGTAGGATCACTTAGCTATCTTGTCTCCAAGCTTCACTTGAACACATAGTTTACAGGCAGAATACAAAAAGAGAAGCCACCTTAGGGATTTTTATTTATTTTTTTTAATTAGTAAAGTGCTTGTCTTTTTAAATACAAAGGATGGCTGATGTTCACTCATTAGTGCTTATTAGCAACAATTCAGGATGTTGGTCTCTCCTATTCGCTCAATGTTAATCCCATGTTTATCTGCTATGCATCACTTCTCCCATCTCTGGAGACCCTCACAAATAGCCCCAGCTAGTTCATTCATGACATTCTCTTCCCACTCATCATAACTCACATTAAAATCCTTATTAACAACCATCTTCTCTTAGCACAATCAAAAGGCAGAATCCATAAAGACAGTCTTTCAAAGAATAATTAACAGAGTTGTTTTCCATAATCATGAAAGAGACTGCTATTTAGCAACTTAGAAATTAATTCCATTTATTTCACTTTGTTCTTCACAATTCTATTTAACTCTTCACTATTCCTTTTATTAGTATAAATGAGATATGCAGTTTAATAAGTCGCTCTTGACAGTCCCTTAAAATATTTTTTTTACTTATTTTATTTTTCAACAAACAATCATGGAGGAGTGTTCTTTCCTAACCCCCTGAGAATCCATTCAGAAGAATGTATTTTGAATAAGTCTCTCCTAAACACTAAGAAGGTATTACCAAGTCAGCAGTCACTGTGTGCAAAGGAAGAGACAAACATCCTCATGATTTTCTCTTCCAATTAAATAAAGGTGGGCACCATTCAAAAATTCAGTTAGGTAGCGACTAAGGATCACATTCATAGAAAGGAGGACACTACTTTATAAACAGAGGATACACTTACCAGTGTTACCACAAATTACCAGAACCACCTGACTTTACAGCCACTAGCTGGAAATACAATCAACTTTCACCAGATTTCCAGTAATTCTAGCTGCCGCTGCTAGACAGATTTTGCTCATTTGGTTGTTTCCAAAACTATAGGGAAAAGGAATGAGAGTGTGTATGTGTGGAATTCAAGCAACCCAGCATCAAGCTGAAGAAATGAAAATCCCTCTTCAGTTCTGGCTTCTGGCAGAGACTCCTTATCTTACTCAAGTATCTTAGCTCATCTTTCATTTAAATATTATCGGGTGGTAATTGTTCTCATTAGTGTTGGCGTGCTCTTATTCACCTACAGGATGCTTTGCAAAGTAGTGTTGATAAAAACCAAAGTTCTTTTTTTGTTCAGTTTTTCCTTCCTAAATCCAAAGCCTTGTTCTGCTTTACACATCACAAACCTGACACATTCGCATGCACCAGCTACACCGTTTTTAAACGCACTCCCTTCTGGTTCAGCTGTATCTAGTGCAACTGTGATCCTGTTACCAAGACCAACAAATGCCAGTTTTCTCTCTGCATTGCCACGTCCTCCCTTCTTTACTAAAACCAAGTCCAATCTGAAGAAATGAAATAAATAAATAAAAAGGCAAAACCCCTACCCAAATTACAGAAACACAAGCAGCCATACACACCAAAAAGCTCTGCCTGCTTACCAGCACAGACTTAGTCCATATTTCTATGCAAACCACAAAGAATGATTTGTGCAAATGAATATTTAATAGTTTTCCATCTAAGGACAAACTTCGAACTGAGAATGGTCATGTTATATTCAGAAAAACTCATATTTTAATGTTTTTTAAAGTTTTGAAGTTACAGATCTACAGACACAAGTTTTCTGCACCGGCACACGGCTGGCCCTTTAGGATGTAACAGGATTGTCATCATTGTTAGTTATCACAGAGCAATGAATAAAGGGGATAATTAAACTGCATCCCACAGACCACAGCCAACCCACCAGAATAACCGTCCAGCTTCTAGGCCACCAGTGATTTCCCTTTCTCTGAGGGCCTCAGTATCTCCCTTCCCATGTGAGTTGATGCTACACAGCCTGTGCCATGGGTTATGCATGCTCCAGTCATCATCATTTTGTACAAAATGATGGAGAAAGACCAAAACATCTACTGCAGTGATGGCACATGACCCATCTCAATTAAAAACCCTGGAATTAATGAGATCAAAAGGAAAGCAAATAACCTGTATGTAAACCAAATATCAATGCCCCAAATTAACAGTGCACTCTAAAAACTGCTCTCAGTTTCAGGTGTGACAGCAACCCAACAATCACTGTGTCTTGATCTAGAAGTTCCTATGCTCCAAGTACCTGCACTGCAATTGCTTAAAACAAAACTATATTCCTCCCAATGTGTTTTTTACAGTTTTGAAATACAATGGCGGGTTTTGTTGATGGATTTTTTTTTTTAAATTCTTTAAAAATAGCCATAAACACAATACTTTTACAAGGTCAGAGTTTTAAAAGTAAGGTAAGGCACAAGCTCTATATAGAAGGCTGTTCATGGAGAAGGTAGCTGTGCCACCTTCAGTCATCCACACTCAGAGGTCAGTAAGGCTTCTGACCTTCTTCTACTTGCTCTTCATACTCCTTTAGAGGTTGGAGGGAAAAGAAAGAGAAACAAAACAAATCCAAAAACAAACAAAACAACAACAAAAAAACAACCCCCCCCACAAAAAACCACAACACCACCCACCCAACCAACACAACAAACCACAAATACAATTTGATTTGCTAGGTTTCTGACTTTATAAGAAGTAATTCAGCATGTACAACACCACTCCCCAATTTTGCATCTCTTCAGAAGTGCTTAGCATAGCCTGTGGGAGCTGTTATTAAATCTAATGCATCTCTGGTTCATTTTTAGCACAGTAACTGCTGTTTTCAAACTACTTCACAAACTTTCTATGCTTTGTGCAGCTCATGATGGAGACGTGCCCACACACAAAGTATAGTCCAAAGGTTTGCCGTAGGGCCATCAGAGCACAGTTACTTTAAAAAGAACTGCTACTCTGATATGAAAATGCTGGAATTTTGAACATAGCCTGCACTCCGTGTCTGAAACAGCAGCTTTTATCTCTGGCCTGGTAGACGCCACGAAATACTCCTGGGGTCAGGTAATACAGTGCATGAAGTGAAACTTTAATGCCATGTTAGATCCTCAAGAGCCACTGGAACAATACACTGCCAATAAAAATACTCTGCTGAAATAACAAAGACACTGAAAACAAACCCAGAAAGCTGTTATATTAATATTATGGATTTGACTTAAGAATAACAGAAGGAAGTTCAAAGTTCAAAATTCTGAAACTGCTCTTCAGAAGGCTCTGAAATACAGGCAATACACCATGCTGAAAGTGTAACACATAGATGGCTACCTGTTGCTATTCTTAGATGATTATGTCACTGACTCAAGAGGCCTTTTGCTTCATGATTCCATTTAACACAGTGCTCCATGGGGAGCAATTTAAAGTTTACTGGAATATCTGTGTCCAAACATGACACTGTAGCTTCCAATAGCAGCCACACAGGCAGTGTTAGAAAGCACGAGTGCTCAGTATGTCAACAACTGTGGAAAAAGAAAGCCAAATAAATTAATCTAGAGTTAGGAGTTACTGCAATGTTAAATGCAGACTTTAAAAAACTAACTGAAAACATTAAAAATAACAGAATTTCTGCATTAAAACTATGCAGAATTTCTCACTGCATGGGGAACTAACACACATTCTTTCTATGCCACCTCTTTAAATTATTTTCAATTACATTAGTTAAATTTTAGATGACATGCAAACCAAAAAGCCAACAGTAAACTTCAAAGGCAAATTGTCTAGACCACTGTGCATCCACTGTCTTTAGACCAAACATTCTCCAGTTCTTTAACCTTAAAAACCTACTGCATTTTCTAGGTATTTCACAGTACACACAATGAGCCTACAAGATGCAAATAACCCAACCTCTGCATTCTGTCATTAATTTTTTGGCACCTAGATTCTTCCATTCCCCTTCCCCATCCATGTTCAACTTTTCCTAATTAAAAAACTCGAAGTGCTGGCTCTTCTCACCTTTGTGGTTATGTACAACTTCAGCTGAACAGAAAGGAGAGTGGCCATAAGAATGGGACCCTTTATTTGGAAGTACATACAGCTTTTTGGCTGATACAGCAGGGATGCCTACAGCTGACTTGCTCTCATTACCATTTGTCTGGAATTACTGTGAAGGTATCCAAAGAAATGGAAATAATCTCTAAGAAAGAGATAGGTCAAGAAAAGGGAAAGGATGAGGGAAAGGATTAACTTCAATAGAGTTTATCAGCTGAGGAATCTTTTGTTCAGCATGTGTGTGTGGATGTGTAGGAAAAACACGGAGTTAAAATCTTAGAAATTGTTCTTTTAAAAGTAGAAAGAAGCCCAGGAAAGCAAAAATCATACTTTGTGGAAAACACTTCCATCTGGCTTCTTCTGTACTTCTTAAGATGAAAACTGAAGTACTTAATTGAAAAATATTTTTGAAGGGATGTAGTAGCACAAACCTATGACTTACAGCCTTTCATTCTTAAGGCATGTCCCCTGAGAACAAGCTTTTTCTTAGTATCCTCTCTCCACCTTGCTTGAATAGTTAAAAGACACAGATTGTCTCAGGTATTTCACCATTGTTACTCTATCTGCACTCAGGACACCACAGGTTGCTCACTACCTATCACAAAACTAAAATATTGGACTCCTGCAGAACAGCCCACACCATTTACAGAGGCACAACAAGCACACAGTAAGCAATAAATGCAATACATCTTCAGCAGCAGTGGGTTCATTGACACAGTGGCTGATCACCTACTAAACAATATACCACAAAAAGCAAGGTCCCTGTCCCTAACCTAACGTGTAGTTGCATTTCCATCCATATGACTCACATCTGTACCCTTTTAAAAATAATGCAGCTGGAATGTCAAGTCCTGAGATAAATACTGATTTTTAAGTTTTTTGAGGTAAGAGGTTATTTGCATCTAAGATCCTTCCCTTACAAGAAATCACAACTAAAGAAAACAAAATGTAGGGATAAGTTACCAGGCTGTTTGGAAACCTGAAGCAGGGAAGTTTTGGGGAAAACAAGACAGCTTCAGAGGGAGAAAAGCGGGTAGTAGTTCTGGAACTGCACTTCTGGCAAAATTCACAAACTTTTGAGGGCCAAAGCAGGAGAAATTTGGGGCTGATGAGATTCAGAGAGTCAACAGAAGAAACAAGCAGCCCAGGGTAAATTGTCTTTTGTTACAATCAAAACTTGACTCAGAGGTTTCTGGTTAAAGCTAAAAAAAACTCAAAACACCGCACCACACACCCAAACACTAGCACAAACCCATGGGTTAAAATAAAGGAAAATGCACTGAACACATTTAGACCAAGGGTTTACATGAAATACGAAAGAAAATATAGCACAGCAGGATTAACAAAGAGGATGTCATATACTTGTCAACAGAATCATAGCCAGAATCTCAGAGATTTAAATGAAAGATTTTGACTAAGAATATTCTAGTGATTACAGCAATGAAACTCTTCCTAATATTTACACTGCCTCTTATAGGCTTTGTGGTTTCAAAACCAAACATCAATTCGGAAGTCATTAAAAAAGAATTATTAAAAACTTTAAAAGTATGAAATTCAATACAAGAACACTGGAAAAAAAGTGAATATACATGTACCCTGTAAATTCTTTTAACTACCACTTCCAGATTTTATAAAAGCACACAAGGGATCTAAAGACAGATTTTCTACCCTCGAGCAGAATTTATTTAGCATTTGTGCTTAATCATTTTAATTTTTTTTTTTTTAATCATTCATTTCTGCCTTGTTTGATTAGCTGCCAAACAGTTTCAACGCCTAGTTTTAACACAGTTGCCTGGACTAGAATAGACAAACAAAAGAGAACTTCTGCATTCATTAGAATCACATCTGAACAATAGCAAAACAGAAAACCACAATTTCCAATTCAGTTAAAGTAAAATATGTTTGTAAGGAAAGAATAAACACAACATTACCAGCCATATCTAAACAGCATTCATTCCTTGCTTACATTCTGATCACCCTGTTTCAAAGGGTATAGAGTAAAAAAAAAAAAAAAAAAACAAAAACAAAAACCACAACCTAGAAACAAATGGCTTTAGCAATAAAGTCCTGATCTATTTTCTTTGGCAGCAGACAGGCTCTAAATGCTATCAGCAAGGACTGGGTAATGCCATATGAACAGAACAACTAAGATAGTTTGGGAAAAAGCAAGAGAGGATCATGGTACTCAAGAACAAAACTAAGTCATTATGCTTTTAGTCTTTTTCAGAACAAAGGAATAAATAAATGAAACACAAGACTATTTACAAGTGAGCATTAAGTACAGCACATGATGGTCCAATAAAGCTCATAATTAGAGTTCAAACCTTGAGATCAAATGCAATTAAATACTTCTAGAAATAGGAAGGCTAATTTCTTGTAACTAAGAGCATATAAACCATGTCTATTTCAAGATATCAGCAATCCATTATCTATTATTTAAATTGGTCCATTAGGGTGGTACTCAACTATCCCTCTAAACCATCTGGTATTAACTACTGCAGATTGCTGCCATAGTTACCACTTTCTTTTATGCACAGAAGCACCATAACGTGGCTGTACTTTGCTACAAGCATAGAAGCCCCTTTAAACCAATCCACTTGGGGCCCTAGCTTTCAGGGCTTACTGCCAACATTTTTAAAATGTATTTGAATGACAGGAATAAAACACAAATAGAGGTTTTCATAAATAACGTGGGTCAAACACTAACACCTAACAAGTTTTTCTGCTGTTTTCAATTAACTAAGGTTACAGATGTCTAGCCTGTCAATTCCAAATGGATTTACCTGCAGAGATGCTGGAAACATTCACAGACACCTACAAGACCAAACATACATGACAACTCCATGTACTTAAATTGCCTGACATGTTGGCACTTGGCAACTTCAGAGCCAATAGCCTCGCTTATGTACTCTAGCCCTCTGTACAGCGGTTGCAACAAATATCTTGTGGTTACTTGTCAAAGTGGTCTATGTTAAAGATCTCTCTCATGACAAATGGTTGGGTTTCCTTGTGGTGCAGATGGTCACTAAACTGTAACAACCACGCAGGAGCAGCTGGTTGGAAGTGTCTGATGCTGATTTGCCACCCAAGCTAATGTCTTATGGAAAAACAAACCCTTAGATATCTGAGAATTGGTAAGGAAGTGAAAGGCACTGGTGGACATCTTCTGAAGACAAGATGTCAAAATCATTTTAGAGATGCTTAAGTGGATAGAGAGGGGGGTCCAGCCCTTAGGAGTCCTTAAGCTCTAAGGAGCTGGCCTAGACTGCACACACCAAATTAATTGGTGTAATTTTGTACCATAGATAAACCTTGATAGCCGTTTAGTCAGATTCAAGTGCTCCTCACAGCTACCTGTAGCAAAATAAGTGTACATGATAGCACGTTCCAAGTTATGTCCTGGACCCGCATAGATTAGTTGGTTAGCTATTTCCCAGAAGGTGCAAGAACACCATACTCTTGCACCTCAAAAAAATAGGGAATTCCCAACTCTGCAATGGAAGACTGATCTTTGCAAGCAAAACAACCAAAATGCAATAAATAACTGAGTTAAGTTTTTGAGATGAATGAGAATGTGGATGTAGCTTATGAAGAGAACATGGCTGCATGTAGAGCAGACAGCTACCTTTAATAGTAACCATTGAAAAAGAGTTGACAGGTTTTCACATGGAGAAACATGCCCAATACTTGCAGTTTGGAACAAAGCCAGGAGTGAATTTTAAGCAGTGGCAAGAGTCACACTTGCCTCCAGAGAATCAACCCTAAAGTGGTTAACCCACAGTCAAATCACAAGCTTTTGGTACATTCAGAAAGAGCAAATGTTTTCCCAAGCCTTAGGTCAAGGTATTTGTCACAAGCTCATCCCTCCTGTCCAAACATGGCCTTTTGGTACTTGCTGCATTCTCAAAAGTATGGAAACAGAAGTAGACACTTTCTTCTGACACAAGAATTCGTTATATCCTACCTCATGCTAGAAAACAAATAAACAAACAAAGAAACATTCATTGTGTTAACTGAAAACAATGAATAAAATCCATTTCCCTTAAAGTAGCTTTAATATCATCACACAGTATCTGGCTCAAAAAGTAATAATCCTCCTCTCTGATAAAAACAGCATGCACTTTGAGTAGCTATGAAGGGGAGAGCCAGGTGTGTGTCTCACTATCCACATTCCCTCTATTATAATCATGATACTTTCTCTTCACTGAAAACAAACAAACAACAAAAAGTAGTAGCAGAGCCCTAAAACATAGAAACGAGCGAACACCATGTTCAGGAAATAGAACAGCCATTACTCACTCTCTTCAGTGTTGATTTCATTATGAATGACAACAAGAACTAATTTATTTTCAGTATGAGCTTATCTGCTATTGCACCACAAAAACAAAACTGAGTTTTACCTCAGAGCTGCAGCTATTCATCCTTCCAGCTTCAGTCACTATGAGCAAATGTCTCACATTGCTCACACACTCCAGCAAGCGTAAACTACAATCAAAAACTCCGAAATACGAAGCACAAAGCTCTGTTTTATTCATGGTACTTCTGTTTACCAATTAATTTGAAAGTAATTCTACCAGTGAGTAGCTTGTCTTGGTTAAGCTGCTGTCTTACTCTGCGCACTAAAACAATGGAGGCAAAACCCTTATTTACAAAAAATAAAAAAAGATAAACATAAAAATAAGCATAAAGATAATTTCAGTGCACAAAGCGTCAAGGTCTTTGGTGCCATTCTAACCTCACAATGTATACACCAGTGTAACTTCATCGTCTCCGCAAGGATGATGTCATCTTCTCCAACAGCATGTCAGTGAAATAAGAAAGAGGTCCGTTCAACATGCAAAAAGGCCCAAACCTTTTGTTCAGTTTTCAGTACTCAAAACATCTCGTGTTGATAAACTAACCCTGCTCTATTTAAAAATGAGGAAAAAAAAAAAAAAACAACAACAGAAAACCAAAATGGACTGGGTACTGGGGACACATTCACAAGGTAGTCCATGAAAAAGTAAAGAGTTTTGAAATTCTCTTCATGCACTTTGCTGTTGCAGCTGGTTGGTGCATGGCAACCCTTGGTACCCTGGGGCATCCCTGTGGCCATGGAGACCCACGCTTCTCCTGCCTCCAGTCTGAGTCTTCCCTGAGCAAAAAATAGACCAAAAAAAAAAAAAAAGAAAAAGGCTACATTAAAGCCCATCTTGGCAGTGGTCCAAAGGAAAAAAACCCAAACCAAACACAACCCAACAACAAAGATCCACAGATTGGAAAACTGCTGACAACCTAAGTAGTAGGAAGTTTCTGATTCTCCAAAAGCCATTGTGAAAACCAATTAAAAAGAAAACAGCAGCTATGGTTGTTCAGCTTGGTCAGGCAAGAAACAGCTGACTCAATCATCCTAAACCAGGAGAGGAATGAACTTTTTTGTCATGCATGAGAAAGGTTCAAAGTAAGAAATTAAAAAATACACTTTTCCCCTCCACTGGGGGTGGGACACATGACATAAAACCCATCACAACCAAAAAAAAAAAAAACCCACACAGAAACAAGACACAAACAACAACTATTTTTTTCTACATGTTACTTCAGTGCAAAGAGCAACTGTGTATACCAGAAGACATACCTACTCTTTCTTTCTTTTTTCAAAAGGATACTTCAATTTCTACAGCAACAGTAATTCAGATGGGGTTTTTTTGAGGTTTTTTTTTCTGAAGCATTTCATTGCTCTTCACTTGTAGAGAAAACATCCAGCTAGCTTTTACATTTAAATACATGCTTCAAACAGTTTTCAGGTTATTTGGGTTTAAACAAAGAAATAAGCCCCAGATGTTTCACTGAGAAGCTTTTCCACCAAGGAATTCATGGTGCTTCCAGACATCTCAGATATCCAGTAGTCCAAACTTATTCTTCCTATACAACAGCCATATTTTCTTTCCAACAAGTTGCTTATGGGACTATTACCAATATACCTATGGGTTATGGGCACAGACTGCACCAGATGGTTTCAGGATCATTTAACAGAGCAAACAGCAATTAAGTCTTCCTAGTCCTTGCATCTTATAAGCATTTTGCACATTCTCTATCCTTGCTTAGCATACTAAGGCAAGCAAAATTTGATAGAATATGATTCTTAAAAATACACAATGTCTATTTACAATAACATCAAGTAGCTCACCAGGAGGATTTGTTTCCATTTCCATAAACCTTGTAAATTACTGTTTTGAGTAGACAGTCTTGCCCTAGCTTTAAGGATGTGAAGACTTATAAAATATCTTTTAAGTAAAGATATGTATAACCCCTAATGGTTACGATTTTTCAGGAACAGTATGTGGTGTCTCTGTTTTTCCTCACTGACGGGTACCTTTCCCGTGTCTTTCAGAAGCAGCAGCTATTGCCTTTCTCCTCACCAGCACAGGGACTAACTACTTCTGTTAACATTGTCTCTGTGCTGCAGTTATTAGCCATCTTCTCCCTCAAATCGTTTTGCATGTTAACGTAATCCAGTTCACCTACCAGAAGTGTTCCTGACATTTGGGCCTGAGAGCTTCTACTTCTATTTCAGACTTGGGGAAAGGCTCACACACCCATCTAAGAACAGAACACTACTTCTCTTTGCATCTTTATCTTCTGTATATTTTAGACTTCCCCCCCACAGAGAGCTGCATGAGAACTCCAAGTAAACAACGCTGCAAAGAAATATTAATATTACATGCTTTTTCTTAAATAGAAAATGTGTCAGCTGCCATCTTGGGCAGCACTACAGAAGATTGGCTTTGCAGGTTTATTTATCATGTTCTTGTCTGATTATCCTGGCATCAACACCTCCCACTCCTAATAGATATACAGGCACAATTCCAAAGAAGAGACTGGAACTCCACATGGCCACCTGTAGGAACAGATTGATTCTACACTCCCATTTCTTGTATTGTCAAAAAAATTATATTGGGAAATACAAGGCAGAAGATGATGAAGGTCTTGATTCATAGGGAGCAAACAAACAAACAAAAAGTGTTCCCCCTCACTGGAATGAGAGTTGGATCTCACTGTAATCATGGCTACGCACCAACTTATTATGAGCGTTAAGACCAGTTCTTCTACACATCCATACGCAGTTGTTTTCAATAGCTCCTGCACGACAGCAAAGTAGAAAGTTCTGGCAATCTAACTTCCAAGGATTTGCTTAGAGTATGTAATTTAATTATCTCTGAAGACTGTTCTTGTCTCAATTAGCTGTTTTTCCTGAACATATTCAGAGAAGGTAATCTGAAAAAAACCCACCCTTTCTGTTAAATAGACTACTTGTAAGAAGTCATATCTTAAGCTGCACTAGCAAAAAAATTAAGCAACTTCATTTTATGTTTAATGGGGCATGAAACATTTAGTAGAAGAATTAATACAAGAATGAAATTTCTTTTTTATTCTTTTTTCCAGTTAGGCATATTGTTTAACATGAAATTGCACTATATTTGTAGTAACGAAATTGCACTATATTTGTAGTAACGAAATTGCACTATATTTGTAGTAACGAAATTGCACTATATTTGTAGTAACGA
>JANHFX010013752.1:0-16292 GCA_027560015.1 Chloroceryle amazona | reverse complement strand
AATTGCATTGATGAGTAACCATAAACCCTACGCACCAGTAGAAAACTTAGTGCACACAATTCATTTGTCCTGACTGCCCTTCCAGAATCACATGAAGCTATTGATTGCTAGTGAATAAATACAGTCCTCCTTTAGAAAAAGCTTATTAAATAATTGGGGTAGAGGATTGTAAACAGCTTACATTATAGATCTGCAGTCAATTTCCACTACACTTTGCAATTGTTATGTAAGTGGTAACCTTGTCCTCACACTGAAGGGGAACCACAACACAAAGTTCAGTGCTGCATACAAAAGCCATCAATACTGCAAGCACGTGACAGACAGAAACCCTGTGAGTGAAGCTTTTCTATTTAAGCTTATGTAGGACCTCTCAGCTCCAGAATTAGGCTCCCCTGTTAACTTTGGCAACACTGGTTCTCCTGCCTGTAGTAGATCAGGTGAGCAAAACTCCGCCAACAGTGTTTGCAATCTTGACCACCACAGGCACCAGACCCTATATTTCAGGACCTTGCCTGGCCTCTGCCTGCCACCCTCCTCCTACCACTTTGCTACACTCAACCTAAAAAGGTGTCCTGGGACCACAGGCCACAGAAAATGCCAGAAAAGCAGAGGATGGTGTATTCTGGCACAGGCACTCCCTGTCCCAAAAGCAACTTTCACATACCCAGTCTTGCCAGAGGTTGCCTGGTCAGAGAGTGGAGCAGCAATCGCCTCAGCCTCTGTTAAGTGATGATCAAACTGCAAGTGAGAAACAGACTATAAAGGCACAGCTGGCCACTCTCCTCCAGAAAGCTGGTAGCAAAGGAAAGGAGATGGCCCACACAACAAAGGTGTAAGGCCATGTCAAGATATACACCAGCTACACAATTGTTTGAGTGGGGTTTAATTGAATTTTAGCAGACTTGCTTCCTTGGCTTGAGTTTTGGTTTAAAACTTTGATGTGTTCCCCAGCAACCTCTGCCAATTCTTACAGAAGAGGTGGTCAGTGGACAGCCTGTAGAACCGCCGATGAGACCCAGGACTCCTCTGGAGAGCTCAAACATCAGGGGATTAAAGATTTCAGTCATTGGGTTTATGCAGTAATTTTTTTATCCCAATTATAATGAGATGGTTTAGATTTTAAAGATATTTGTACACTTTAATGACCCTGTGAGGCATGAAGGGAATGGGGCTCCCAGCTAAGCAAGAGGCAACCATATAAGAGAGGGTGACACAAACAGCTCTCAGACACTTGGTTTGGTGAGATACTGAACCAGAAAACTGAATCCATAAAACAAAACCAAAGCTTACATTGCTTTAGGGCAGAGGGTTACGTTGCAGAAAGGCATGTAAGAGCATCTCAGAATAGAAATGAAAACACAAGACTTCAGGGGCACCCCTGCTTCCCTCCTACTAGAACCTTGTCTGGAATTCAGCATCAGGTGACACAAGTCACACTTGAGAACAGTGGTACATTTAGCACAAAATATTCAAGAGATTCTTTTCATCAGTCATAGAGCTTTTGATATACTCTGATCAACTTCCAAAGAGTGGAATCAAGTCATTCAGTAATTTCCATTCCTGAAGGGCCAGCCCTGATTGCTAAACAACAGTGTCATGGTAACAAGCTGACCTTCCTTTGGCAAGAAAAGACAGTGGTTGTCGAAACTTCAACAGGATGCTAAGAAAAAGAAATCTATATTCATTAATCACTATGGTTAAACTTGTGCTGAGGGTACTTTTGGTTTACAAACCACTCTGATGAGTTACCCTTAAACATGTCAAGCTTCACATAACTCTATAATCTTTGTTAACATTTCATTTGCTTGCAAAACTAAACCAATATATTAAAAAATGCAAAATTCCATGCAAAGCAGCTGCTGGATGACTGTTATACAAGTCTACATGAGAGCTCGTGAAAAGAACAGCCATTCTAGTACCAAGTAGAGTGTATTTTTTTTCCAGGAAGAAGAAAAAGCAGAACTGTCAAGTTCAACAGTCAAGTACAAACTAGAACCTGTTTATTCTTATATTCTGAAGATTGAACGGTTTGACAGCACGATCGAAGCAAACTGACAAAGTGGTGACAATAGAAGTACATAATCACAAGAAAAAAGCAGGATAAAGTACTCTCAAAAAGGAATGTGTGCATTCAGTACTCAAATAATAATTACAAATCTGAAAGTACCACCTTGGTTTTAGATAATAAAACAATTCCTATAATTTACACAGGGATAGTGTTACCGCAGAAACTTACTGCTTAAGACACTGTTTCCCTATAAAGGGCTCTTGGAAAAATAACATTCACGAGTCCAGCCAAGTTACACATTAAAGCCATACTCACAGCCCACTAGTCCACTGCATCCACTTCAGATGACTCAAAGTTCCAAGGAAAATGGCTCTTCTGACGCATACCTAGAAACCCCCAGGGGTGACAGCTAATTAACTAGGGAAATGGTTACCAAGTACCAGTCATCCATCATTATGCTATGAAGATGCACTGGAAAATACCAGAAATACTTCTTGTAAGGTCTGCTCTGGAGTCTAACTATTAGCCAGCACTATGTCATCAAGAGCACAGAGAAAATATCCTCACTCCTGACAACCATCCCATTCCAGTCTGGTAAGTAAGACTAAAGTTATCTAATATACATAGTATTTACGGTGTTTTCAATGAATAAGAGTCTCTTACTACATATGTCAACATGGTGTTCCTCAACACCTGGTATTTTTGGAAGCAAATCACTTCCCATCATTCATTTCCTATGGTCTCTCCCAAAAAATGAGGGTAGCTCAAAAAAATAAAACCAACAACAAAATCTTTTTCCCAATATTCAACTAACTACTTTCAAATAGGTGAGCTTCACACTTCAGAAGACAATAGTCCATTTTGACAGTTTTATTGCACTAACGGGGCATTTTAGTACATTGAACTAGTATATTAAAAACATAACAAACATATTTCATCTGAGATATATTAAAAAGACACTGTTTTCCTCACCACAAATTTAGACACTTGCTCCTATGTCAGAGAAGACTGAGACATAAGTATTTTTTTCATCTAGACCAATAAAATAGCTGGATACCAATTCATTTGTGAAGTGAGTTGTGAAGGTTTTCTCGGGGCTGGCTCAGGTATAACACTTCTTTCAGGGAAGATGGAAAGACTTAATATTTTTTTTCCAAGCAATAAACATACTATTTTAACCTTATTTTCACTTAGAGAAGCTTAAAGAATTTAAAGACAGCAAAATGATTCCCCTGCCCCCAAATCATAATATAACAGAGCAAATAGAAACCTATTTCCTCCTGGATAAGAGCAAAACAAGGTGCCAATAAAAGCCTGCTCAGCAGCTTAATGTTTTGTTTTGCTTTGCACTGCCTTTGGAGACTATGCTAAGGGCATAATGTAACACCCAAAGGAGAGCTGAATAAACAAAACCTTAACTCTAAAATCTACCAGCAGCAACAATGTCAGATTAAACTTATTTTTTCCATTAGGAGACATTCCACTGAAAGGCTGCTCCTAGAATCCCAGACACTGCCCACCTGTGCCCACCCATCCTAAGAGCCAACAGCCCATACTCCAAAACCTCTCATGTTTCTGGGAAGATGAAATGAGTATCATCCAAGAGATAATAGAAGAGAGAATATTTATTTTGCGTTCCTCACTCTGCCACAAACGTCCATGCGCAGGGGGTGGTTTGTTTTTTTCCTTTTGCAGTAATGTAGTAGCCCTACCTGTTCTATCCATCTACGTAGCGTTTCAAAAGCTTTACCTTTCCTCAACTTCAAAACAGAACATCTTCACTCAGTGACTTCAAAAAAATTACAGGTCAGTTTTATGCTACCCAGTACAAGCATCTCTGCAGCTAAAAGTACATGTTCCCCAACTGTTGCTAAGGAATATGGGCATGAGTACATAAGGCTTTCAATATTTGGTTGCAATATACAGCTTAGTAGTAGTTTATGGTTTTGATAGCACTGCAGGTTATAGCAACATTCTTTTTGTAGATGGCTCTCCAGAAACTGTTTCTGAGAATCAAGAAGTTACAATACTATTATTCTGAGATTTTAAAAATGCAGTTGAAAAACTACAGCCTCTCTCCAGGCTAGTTTTCTTCAACCATGGCCTACAGGGGAAGAAATGAACAGGTCCTGGTTACTTGAGAAAAGTTGTCTCATGCACAAAATACCCATGACCATGGTTTCATCCACAAAGAGTAGTGGAGTAGTTATCAACGGCCAAAATCTGTCTCCTTGAAAAGGATGACAGTGCCCCACAAACCACCATCACTTGTAAACTGATCTTGTACCTCCTGCTACAGTGTGGGCTGCAATACTGAAAACCAGCAAGGGGAAGGGTCAGAAGAATGAGCACAAACATTGCTTTGCTACATAGCCCTTTGAAATTGCCCAAACACCTTGAGGTGTTCATTCTGTGACTGGGGATTTGTACTGACCTCCCTTCTCCACAATGAAAACAAACTAAATGCATTAATTAGCTTCAATAGTATCTGATTAAGAAAACAGGTTACTGCTCCATTTCGAGCAGTAGCTCATAAAGACAGACACTAATATGAGAACCACTCAGGTCATTGCCCAGTGATGACAGCTTTACAATCAAGCCAAAATAGGGTCCACTAAAACAGCAGATATGAGCGTCACATTCCCTGGTAGGAAAAGTGCAACATTGCGTAAGTATGCTGTTGCAGGCTATGGTAAGAACATTCAGACCAAATCACTTGTTTACTTCCCCAAGCAGCTAATTACAATTTCTTACAAAAATCCTACCAATATTTAACAGATACACCTGTAAATAAACAGAGAATTCTATTTGCTAAAACAAATTCTCCTGCAAAATGTCTTGACATAACACCTATTCATAAAGTTACAACTGACAAAGTACATTCCAAAAGAGATACTAAATTTGGCTAAAAACGTGTTCATTATTGTACTCCTGTTTCTGGGCCAGGAAAACTTTATAGACTTTCCCTCTTTTTTAGTTCTTGTGTACAATCACCACAACTCTATTAGCCTCTCGTTCTTTTAAAAAAATCTGCCTTCTGAAATAACTCGAACCAGAGAAGTTATTAGTAGCCACATGGAAATGGCAGCATGAGATCAGTCACTTCTATTTTAAACTGTCAGACAGACAGCCTGTTAAAAAGTAACATGCAGGCATGACTTCAATCTTAACCTCCTGTGACTCACCTACAGAACATACTTCAGTCTTGACTCATTTTATTTAAAAGTAATGGATAAATAACCAACATGAGGAAACAGAGGTAGGTATAACATTGTTTTGATTGCATCTACATATACACACAATAATCCAAGAAAGTAATCTTTTTACAGCAATTGTTCATAGCTAATTTTGCCAGTTCCTTCAGAAGAATTCACTGAGGGGAAAAAAGGGGGTTTATTTGAATATTTCTTCATGCTATATTTTTTGAGTTGGTGCTTAATTATCTGAGATTTATTGTTTTTATTTCATGAAATCTAATTTGGCGGATGCAGAACATGAGAGAATAATTTTAATCAATGTCCGTTGCTATTTCTTAAAATAACACTAGCTGATGACTACTTGTGAGATAGGAAGCTGTTCTCCCCTCAGCAGCTGCATATTGCTTTCTGAAATATTTGCTGAAATATCAGTGACAAACCATAACAACAAAAAGGAATATAGCTCAACTTACGCTTCACTAAAAAAATATTTCTAATCTCCTTTTTGTCGCTCAAACCGCACCTCACTCTAACGATTTCCAAACCCTTTGGGCTGTTACCAGTGGCTTTCCCACAGAAGCAACGTGAATCTAAAGAATGGCTTGAAGGCAAGAGCATTCTTTCAGCAATCTACCAGAGCTATCAAAGAATTTAATGCAGGAGTAGGTCACTTATTTGAAGTGTAAAGGTACTAGCCAACTTCATCAAGAAAATACCTTGTTCAAAATAAAAATCTTAGAAGTCACTGGACAGCATTCTGCCTATTGCCTTTGTCAACTTCTCGTTATGTCATGTTACGAACAAACTGCCAAAGCAGAGCACAGGTGATAGTGTACAGCCCATCTGAGTCAAGTCTATTTTTAACCTGTGATTCAATCAGCACTCTTACAATGGCTAAGATTAAAGCCCAAGCCAGCCAAATTGCTGTATATAAGCCAATGCAATTACATGTTGAAACACGTCAAGAGAACATGATAGTAAATTGGAGTCAACATTGGGAGGAGCAGCACTAGACAGACAGTTGCCCTGTGCTAGCAGATGTCTTCATTTTCAGAATGTACACTCACATCTTGCCCATCTTGTTTAATAGCCCACAAAGGAAAATATTGAATTAAATGACAGTTTTACTCCAGTTCCTTTCGATATGAAAGCGCTTATGAATGATAGACAATGTTTTGGCAACTTTCAATATCCTTTTACCTTCCTTGGCAGCTGTTCAGATGACTTCGCTTTCTCAATGCTAAAGCAGACCATTTCTACCCTGCCCTGAAAAATACTGCCAATGAGGAGACAGATCCAAACATTAATCTTGCTGTGTAGCAGAGAGCTTCAGACTTAGGACTTACAGGACCTAATGTTTTGAGATTATCAAAACAAAAAAGGTGACACTACAATGTGATCATTTATCCTTTAGGATATAGCTAAAGGATCAATCAAACAATAATGACTTTCATACATTAAAATGAGCTGAACACTGATCAATGATGTGAGGAAGAGTAAGGTCATGTTTAATTACCCATTTCCCAGGACCATTAATTTTTTTTGAAACAGCTTTTGCAAGCTAAGCAGTATTTCCTTCTTCATCTTTGTACGGATGAACATTAGGAATTGTTTCCTTCAAGCCCCTTGACGTGACCGAAAGACAAGGAACACATACACATTCTGAAGACTTTCAAGCTGAACACACTTATAATTTAATGTACATCTAATAGAAAAGAAAGAATGCATCTTGAGATAATTCTTTCCATTATCTCAACCCCCCACGTTTCAAACCTAGTACAGGTGGATGCTTCTTCAAATGGCACTTTGAGTGTTGACTACTTCAGCAAGTGAAATAAAAGCACCATAAAAACTGAACTTGAAGTCTGAACAGTAAGTTCAGAGAGTCAAAGATATGGTCATGCCCTAGGCTTAGCACAAGTTCAAATTCATAACTGGTGGCTTTTGGGGTTTTTTGGTGAACCTTTCAAAACCAAGCAAAAAAAAAAGTTCATCAAGAAGACAGGAAACCTAAAAGCTTCGTTAAGTAGCAACTGAACTGAGAAACAGCCTGAGTCTCAAAAACTATACTCCTTT
Source organism: Chloroceryle amazona (assembly GCA_027560015.1). Classification (NCBI taxonomy): domain Eukaryota; kingdom Metazoa; phylum Chordata; class Aves; order Coraciiformes; family Cerylidae; genus Chloroceryle; species Chloroceryle amazona. The sequence continues at coordinate 9,011 of JANHFX010013752.1, read as the reverse complement.
AGCTTTTAAAAGCTGGAGATTTTCTTCCACCAGTTCCCCAACAACACTCAGCTACATCAGAAAAATGGCTCATTTTCCTTCTTAAGCCAAAATTCCATCAGGAAGCTTCTTAACTACAGTAACATACACATAACTACAGTAATATACACATAAAGCAGAATAATACCCAGTAAACCCACAATACAGTAGCTGACACAATACTGCAGACAAGCTAACTTTTTAATTAGGAAAAAAAACCACAACCAGCAATTGAACTCAGCATCTAAATAAGAAAATGTTACCATCTACAAGGCATGTATAACCAATTTAAGTGCATTAGTTTCAATAATTTAAGCTCTATTCTGCTCAAAAATTTGGAAAGGGAACATAAACAAGCAAACACAATAAGGAATATCGCAATATAAAATATAGACTGCATAAGAATGGAAGGGAATGCTTGGGTCACAAGCAAACAAAACAGTGAATACTAAATCCAGAAAAGATGCACTTCTTTCTGCCTTGTACAACCACAAGACAAAATGTCTCTTGTATTTTAATTAAGCCAGAACAAAAACATTCACAATAAAATGAGAGTCCTTCAACTGTGACCAGCAATAATCATTGCAATACATTAATAATTTATAATGCTAACACAAGTTAAATTAGTTGCATCTGTTTGAAATTAAATACCATGTTTTACTTGCACCCTGCATTTCCACTTGTGAATAAAGCCTGCCAACCTTACTTGTGGCTACTGGAGAGTTACAGGCCTTCTGCACTTTTAAGAGAAGCTTGACTGAACTGATAACATGATAGAGAGTACTCGAAAGAAAGGATGAGGCAAGCAAGGAAGAAACACATGTAGAGATTGAAAAGTACCCACAGTGTAACTTGCCCTAGCAGTACCTTTTCCTCAAATATAGTTTTTCAGAAAACACCTCTTTTCAAATCACATTACCATTTCCTATGAATAGGCCTAAAGGAGTCAGACAAATTGTGCCTCATGAAGCAAACTTCTGAAATTCGGAAGGCACTAGCCTTCAGAACCACACTTTCATAACAAGATACAGTAAGTCTGCAGCTCACTGCCTCTCCTTGGCACTCACCACTACCAGGCTTCTCAGTCCTTGCACCCTTTTGAAAGTGACCAAGTTTTAAAAAAATAAAAACAAACACCACCTCAAGACTCAAAGAAAACCCCACAAATTCACTTTTGATAGGCAATGGTCAGCCACAGAAGTCCTCAAAGCCTGTGAGGCAGGGTAGCACACACGAATCTCACAGTTTCAGGAATCTCCCTCTTTCTTCCAAGGATCACAGGAAATAGCACCATTTTCTTTCTCCCCCCTTACACCCTCCTTTTCTCCAGCTGCTCATTGCTTTTAATTGCTCAGGCCCAGCAGGATGGCTACACATCTCAGGTGCAAAAAATAAAGCTCAACAAGAATTCTCTGCCTGGCAAACCTGGGAGGTTCTCCCCCATCAGAGACCTTCCATAAAGAGGGTAGAGGACTCCAGACTTTTGCAAGCTAGTTCCTGCACAATGTTAGAGATGAAGGCAGGGGGGACATAACCAAAACTTTTTGTGTGTGAAGCCAAAGGTCGCACTCCAGGGACAGCTGCTGGAGTATGGTAATAAACTGAGAGTTGATATGTATCTCTTTCTGTTTCTCCACTTCCCTTAAAATGCCAAGTGTTTCTAAGTACTAGAATTCTATTTACATCTACCCCATAGCTGGAACAGGGTCACCACTGTTGCTCTGGAGAAAATTCAGAAATTCTGTTCCACCCTGACAAAAAACAGGCTCAAGTCCCCATTTGGTATTTCACTAGCACAGATGAGATTGCTATTGGTGTCCCGGTTGCACACTGCTATTTTATCCTTGCAAATCTTGCAATAGCCTCATAGTAATGTAGTAAGAACACAGACAGAACGTGCTTTTTCAGCTAGCCATACCTTGCATATGACCCTTGGAGGAGCAAACTAGCTGGCATAGCTATGAGAGCTACAGCTGCCTCCTCCACCAGCCCCCAAATCATGCCAGCTACACTGAGCAGCCCTACCAGAGAGGGGCCAGGAACTTCATTATCTCCTTGCTGATAAGAGCCACCAGAAAAAGCTAGAAACACCATCTTCAGGCAGCTCACCAGCAGCCAAAGCAGATACTTTACTTCTGAAGCTGTTACATGTGGCTGCAATAGCATATTTACAATTCTAAATGAAATACATATTTTCTTGATTTCACTTGCAAAGGTTGAAGGGCTCATTATCTGAGGCAACTGCCTACAAAGAACACTGCTGAGATCTCTCCAATTTTCACTTCTGAATCAATATGAATGTTACTTACCATTACCTTTTTAACTTGTGTAGTATGTATTTTCTAAAAGCAGAAGATAGCACAGAAACCAAGGCATAACTTTCTTGATTTGGGAAATACAAGCTATCTGTAAGTACATTTTAATGCAATATAATCATGCTATGTAGAAGAGGGAAATGGTATTGCTTTACCTGTATCAATACAGTTAAAGCAATATAACTGGTTTACCTACACAAAGTAGAAGTTATAGCTGGGAATGACAGAATTACTTTTTTCTAAGTGTTTGGAATTGGACACTGCAAGGCATTTTTTTGTACTATATATGTGCCAAGCTGATGACATGTGCAAAGTGAACTTTCAAGTCTCACCTTTACTTCAGTAACTTCAGAAGTCAGATAGTTGCAGACATTTCTATGTACCTGGGACTACTAGAGAGCTCACTGCTACTTTTGTCCCAACTTGTTCCTCTGCTAAAAATATGTAACAACATTCCTTGCTGTCTTATTAATAACTGTAATACAATATAAAGTTAATACCAATATAATGCGGTCCAGGTGGTGTGGAACGTGATGACAGAGGTGTAGTAGCTGGCACTCTTTCCACTAAGCTTGAAATGAAGTAGTATCTTAGCACATGGGTAGAGCCTACTGAAGCACTGTTTACCAAAGGGTATAGCCCCAGCACAGATGACTTGAGGTCACCAAAAAAAACAAAAACAAAAACATGACACTTTTTGAAAGAATAGAGGTACCAACCTGTCCTGGCTGAATTCCAGTCAGAGAAGTGGACTGTAAAACCAAATCTTGTTACCATAGGTAACAATGTGATGGGTGGGTGACTTACAACCCAATTACCTTGCATCCAGTTGCTCAAGGGTTGGAATACTCATCCCCAGAACCCAGTGAGTGGATCAGACAGAAAGGAGACTCTCATTCAGGCCCTAATTACTGGCAAGGTAGGATGGCTGTGCAAGCACCGGAAAGAGAAAACTCTTCCTGAATGTTTTTAGAACTTTTGTTCTTATTTGAGACAACCTGGTAAGAAGACATCGCAACATGCCAGGTCTCATGTCTTTCTCTGAACATTATTACACCAATAGAGATAGGGACTTGTCTTGCTAACTTAAGCCATTAGCAATCTTCATACAAAAATTTTGGAAGAATTTGGAAGAAAAGAGGTATCTACAACTGGTTTTCAAAGAAAACATCAACATTTGTAAATGTAAGTACAAGACCTGGGGTATGCTAACAGCAAGGTCTAACTTATTCTTATTCATCTCCTTTTTCTTTTTTTTTTTTGATTACCAACTCCAGTAAACACACAGTGATGAAGACTTCCAGAGGCTGCATCTGACCAATCTGTGATTTCTAAATTTAGCAGTACCCTGAGAACTATCAGCACATTCTCTCCCATTATTCTTGACAAAGACACTTGAGCTATGAGCAGCCAAACCGAGGGACTTGAAAGAGAGAAGTGTCAAATTCAGGAATTAGATCTCTAGGATAGGTCTGTTCCCCTATTTTTACAATGCATCCTTTAAGACTAGACCAAACAACTGAATGGAACTATAATTTGTTCCAACTATGACTTGTCAGAAGAACCTTGCCAAGAACTTCAAAGATATCTTATATTAATACTGCTGGAGGTAAAGCTCAGCATTTGACAGTACTTTGTATTTGCTGTGTGGGTATCTCTGTTCCTTCGGAGGCCCATACTGCAGAAGATAACAAGGTGTTGGAGTTTGGGCAACTTTTCACATTTGTGCTTTTGGGCAGGTGTTTATGCTCCCCTAAAATAGAGTGTTTCACACAGGACTCTGATGTAGCTTCTGTTTTCAAGTCAGAAGAAAGACCTGAGTCCTACGCCTTTTGCCCTCATAAATACTTCCCTATAAAATTCAAGCACACACAGCTACTACAGGGTCAGTCTTTTGAAGCACAGAATTTTGTCAGCACCACAAACTCTTGGCTAAATCCAGAACACTCTGGGAACCTGCTGGAAATAAGCACTGTGTTAAATCCCCTCTTCCCTCAGAGGATGAGAAAGGGCTGATGTCCACCTGCCTCAGGGAGAATATGAAAGACCGTAGCATCTTGACAGCCCTCAGCAGCGACACTTGCAGAAGATATCAGCTAGTTTCCTCTGCCTGTAGGTCCGTTTCCTCTAGGACTATGATATTCCAGTTTCCATCTTCTATTCTTCACCTTCTATAAGAAGGATAATGACTAACCCAAAAATGCTCTCTTCAGAGAAGAGCTGCTCTGTTTACCACTGCCTCCAGCAGGATCAAGATCCAAATCATCCTCTCTTCTGTGTCTGCCTAGCTTCTCTACACCAAGGCATTTCTCAGTGCCACTGTGCTTCAAGGAAACCCAGGGAAAAGGAGACAGTAGGTTTTCTGCTCTCAGAAAACCTGAGGCAGATGCCAGGATACAGCCTGGCACTGAGTTCAATGCCAGAGCTAAGCTCCATGCCAGGACATAACCCGGTTGGAGCAGCCCCTGCTATCGGTTTACATCACACCATGCCCCAGAGTCAGCCCTGGCTTTAATCTAGGGCTAAATCACAGCAGCTGAAGACGGAAATCTGGATGGTTTCCTTATGAATGAAATTCCCGAATCCCTCTAGGGCTCATTGGATTTATTTGCTTATACCACTGGTTTTTGAATGACACTGTTCCTAATTACAAATTCTTGGAAGAGATTTAAACACAGAAGTTGTCTCCAGTTTTCTCAGAGGGAGCATGAGGTCAGAACAACTATCCTTATAGCACTGTATCTCCCCTGTCCGCCATGACCACCAGTACAACATATACATTAAGAGATTTTTTTGTTGTTTTTCCATTATTACACAAAGTATTTCAATTACATTTTCTTGATAAAATAGTGTGATTGTGTGATTTCCTATATTATTGAAAACATGTATTTCTTACAGAGCTGCCCCAACACTGAACAGTACCGTGGGATGTTAAAACAGAATAGGGCAACAAACTCAGCATGCTGCAATTATATGAGTAAGTTATAATGAAGAAGATGCCTAAAAAAAGCACACCACTTGACATCAGCCATATATACCATATATATATACACTTTCCTGAATGACCCTGTGTCAGCAAGTCAGAAGTATCGGGTAACTCAAAGCAATTCAAAACCAACAAACCCAAAGTACTAAATTAGATTCAAAGTACATTACTGGCACTGGGCCTGAGCCACAAATTTAGATCCGGTTCTGAATTTTCCCAAGGTTTACAGAAATGGGGAAAAGGGACATCCGAGTTCAGAGTCCAGACTATATCCAGTTCTCATTCATAAAATGAGCAGTAAGAGAGACCTAAAATCCTCAGAAACAAAGTAGTAAAAATCAAATTCAAAATGGCACACTGAGCAACCGAATCAATGTAACCAACACAAAAAAAAAGGTCTCCAACATGGCCTAGGTACTCAGCAAGAATTTGTAGATGTAGCTAAAATTACAACAACAGAGTTTGTGATACTTCATAGTATCAGCAACTAAGATGGTGTGTCATCATCTAGCACCAGGGCACCTGAAGCCGCTGGGGATTCAACATCCAAGGCAAGTGTTCTCAACAGCAGGACCCTGCCCTGTGGATTCAGTTTGGCACATGTGCACCAGGCATGCCTGCTGCACACACACAGCTGAACCAAGCACAACCCAGGGCACAAGAAGCTGCTTCATCCAGAGATACAGCTGTAGGAAAAGGAGTGTACACTGAAAGAAGCATTACAATTATAGAGAGGGGGTTACAATTAGGCACCTAATTCCCAATGCAAGAAAGACTGCAGGTGCCTTTCATTTTCAACCGGTTTATGTACTCCACTTCATCCAGACACTTGATGCATCCAAGGCAGCAAAGCCCTTCCTAACCAATGTTCATGGAACTCAGTCACCTAACTTAACTGCACGCCTTCACAAGGATCTAAAAACATTGCCACTTGGAAGACACTTTATAGATCTAGACTTGCATCCAGACTCAAGTATACTTGTATGTTTAAGGAGAAGTAGTAAAACCAACATATGAAATCAAGGGTTTTAATTCCAATGAATGGGACTAAAGAAATGCTGCCCTTTGGAGTCAAACTGTAACATTTGTTGGTTACAAAAAAGCTACTAACTACATCCTGTGACAGTCAGAATGTCAAACCATTTTTCATTTGAGTTTTAAATGGTTTTCTTAATAATTGATCATAATATTTAACTTACAATGACTTGCAATATACAACTTATTTTATTAACTATAAAAAATACCATCATCACTACAAATTTCATTTTGGCAATGGCAAAACCTGAAACCTACTCAAGTAAGCTGAATTCCCACTATTGACTTCACTCTCTCAATTACATCCCACAGTAGTCCATCATCTACAAGATGATGTACAAACGAGACGTTGATTTGAAGGCTGCGAGTTGGCACCTCTGTTCAGGGAATAAGTGGATAGTCGTCCAGGTCAAAAGATGAAAACTAATTAAAGAAAACAAGCATTGATCAGTCAAACTTGCTGGAAAAAAGGCCAGAAGTTTATAAGATTTCAGAAATTATTTAATCATCAGCATTACTATATATTTGAGCTATAAATTCCCAAGTCTATTTCAAGCTATTTTGTTCTAGTCACTGTCAAGATACTAAATGGACTATCAACCAATTAGGTCACTAATTTTCAAAGTAATTAATCAAACTAGCCTCAAATGTCTCAACATGAACGGGCACCTGAATTTCAACCTGTGCTCTGCTTTGACAGCTGCACTCCTCCAAGATCACAGTCTGTCCTGATCTCTAGGAGAAACAGAGCAAAATCCTCCTTGGTCAACTAACATGGTGATTTTCTAGAGACCAGGTGAATAGTCTCGAGGAAATGTTGAAGAAAGAATATCCCCACCTCTGAAAAAGAAAAAAAGGAAAGCTTGTCCTTAAAAAGCAACACAAATCAGTTGGTTCTACAAAATCACACAAAGATGCAATGCCCAACACAGAAAGGCTGCACTAACTGCAAGTCCACACAAAGGACTAAGCTTTCAGTAAAACCATTAAAGGTAAACAAGTTTAATCAACTTTTTTCTTATTCTTTGTGGAAGCTAAGAGAAGGACAAGAGACATAATTAAAGTACTCTAGAAACAGTCCCTGGTTCTGAAAACACAAAGGTAACTGTAACTACGTAAGCAGATTTCAGTGAGTCCGCCCACATTATTACAACAGCAGAAACAAAATGTTTTTACAAGAGTCAAAGCCTCAGATTAAAAAGTCCCTGGGCCAGGACTTGCCTTTAGCAGAGTATATGTGAATAGCCAGCTTTACAGCACCTCTAGAGACTTTGGCCGTCTTTCGTCCAAAGCCTGAAAGTCCAGTTTCCAAACATTAATTCAACTTCAGAAATGCTCTGCACACTGAAACACGGGGCAGCAGTTAAACATATAGAAGTGGCCATGGAATTTGGGTGGCTCCTAAGACACTAAACTGTGAGGGAGGTTTGGTTAGTATGGGTTTATAAAAAAATAAAATTAAAACATAAAAAAGGAAAGCCAGGACCATATTCAAAGATGAACACAATATAATGAAATACCCTTGAAAATGAGGTTGAATTAACTGTAAATCCAGATTTTAAACTTTTTTTTTACTTCATTAGGTGTCAGAATCCATCCTGCCTTTCTTTTAATTAGCTCTGACTCCAAAAAAAAAAAAAGCCTCCCTTGAAAACAATGGGACCAGTCTCTGAATTGGGGACGACTGAGCACATGAAAACAGAATTGACCCAGTGCACCAAGAGCTTCCAAAGGTTTTGTGCGTTAGGCAGAGCTCTGTTCACTGGATGCTGTATCCTTGGCAACTATTATGTGAGAAACCGTTCTACAAATGCAAAACTTCTGTCTGCTCCAAGAGCTTTTCTCTGGAATACTTTTATGGGGTTTTGGATATCCTTAAATCTAAGGGCACACACAGCCCTTTGTCATCTTTCTGCAAGCTCCCAAGAGCAAGACACAATATAACAAGTGATGTTAAGTGACTATTTTCCTCCCACTTCATCAGTAAGCAAATAAAAGTTTTACAACTTTTACTTCATTTTCTTCTGTGTAGAAAAAAGAAGGGGTTTTTTCCTCTTTTTTTTTTTTTTTTTTCAGTGCACTCTGCAGAACTAATGTGCAGATACCAGATAATAAAGAAAGGACATTATTATGCCAATCAATAGCATTGCTTTGCAAATCGAAATTTCGAGGATGGTGCCTGGGTGCCTGCCTGACTTCATGGCAGAACTACAGATGCCAGCATGCGTATTATAAGAAGCATGCAAGAAGAGACGGGTAAAGTCCGACAAAGGCCGTGACAGTAACGTGCTCAGCCCTTTGCAAGAGGGACTAGTAGTACCAATTGTTTCAAGGGCAGCAGACACTGCTGTTTTCACCAAAGCCCTGGCTGTGGCCGCCGGGCTCGTTAAACCCGACCACAGCCAAGCTTGGACCCTGCCAGCGCGGCTGTGCTCCTCACAGCTCGGCTGTCCTCAAATACGTTATTCCTCAGTGTCCCCAGATACTCAGACACGCTACGAGGGACGGGCATGTAGTATTTGATAACCAGCTAGAGCTTTGGCTTGGTGGGTATTTTTCTGCTGAGGAAAGCGTGCAGTAGCTGCCCTTGAAGGCGTTTGGAAACACAGCAGAGCAGCGGGGGGAGCCCCTCCGGCGTCGCCCCCAGGCCTCTCCCC
>JANHFX010013750.1:56615-152330 GCA_027560015.1 Chloroceryle amazona | reverse complement strand
CTCTTCTCTTCTCTTCTCTTCTCTTCTCTTCTCTTCTCTTCTCTTCTCTTCTCTTCTCTTCTCTTCTTTTCTCTTCTTTTCTCTTCTTTTCTCTTCTTTTCTCTTCTTTTCTTTTCTTTTCTTTTCTTTTCTTTTCTTTTCTTTTCTTTTCTTTCACACAGAAATGTTTTGCTGCTTATGCCAGCTTTACCATTTCCAAAATGCCAGCTTTGTTGTAAGGAATGAGTTCAGAAAAGTGTCTTTGCTGGGGCCTTGCTTAAATAAGGATTGCAGATAGCTTTGAAGTAATTATAAAACTAGAAAGGTACATGATCATGGCCAACTTGCAAAAGAAAAAGCACACACGGAAACCAGCTAAAAGAGGTAGTGATGGAGCTTTGTTCTGCTATCGATTTGTTACTATATATCTGACTCGGCGTTTCACTGCATGACAGTATGGTTGAAGGGTTGGAAGGGGCTTCTGGAGCTCAACTTGTCCAACCCTCCCTGCTCAAGCAAGGCCACCCAGAGCCAGTTGCCCAGGACATCCCATGGATGGAGGCCCCAGCAGCTGTCTGGGCAGCCTCTGCAGGTGCTTAGTAGTCACCTTCACCGTGACAGTGTTTCAAGCACAGAAATAAGAAACTTGACTCATATCTTGAAGTGACGGTTACAGTGATCTTACAATAGCAAAATGAGGCTGGAAGAGACAAAACTTGGGTGGCAAAGAGTGGTAACTTAGCCTCTGAGGTCCAACTTCTCTTAAACATTCATAGAACCTGATCAAAAGCTTTACAGGGAAGGAGGAACAAGCTGTGTGCTTTGTTCTGAAACATGTTCCCAGAGAGGTGCCTGACTGAGCTACCTGATAGCTCAGGAGGGTTGGACGAGTTGATCTCTGGGGTCTCTTCCAACTCCTACTGCTCTGTGATCCTGTGACAGGTTTTAGAAGATATTAAATGAGTTCATATGCAATTGTTTTTCTGTGAAGTTGCATTTTTAGGACACATGTTTTGGTTTCACCCGTACTATCGAGCAATAAAAATTTGGATGATCAAAAAAAAAGTTAAGTTAAATAAAAACAAACAAAAAACCACCCCAAACTTTATATGTTTTTTTCCTTGTGCAATTTCCCACTTGTTTCTGAGCCTTTAAGGTATAAATGGGTCATACTTTCCAATTTTCTTCATACAGTGCCCAAATTGCTAAAAAACTATTGACTTATAAGGGAGTTGATGTTTTCTCTGTAAGCTTTGCTGTTTTGTTTTGGGTTATTTTTTTGACTAGTGGGGTTTGAGCTTCTCAAATGATCCACTGATTCCAGACATGGGGACTAAGTGACGTACTGAATATCATACATGTGGGCAGCACTTTAGTTAGCTTAAATTTGCCTGTCTTGTTTTCTTGCACACAATTGTTATCACGTAGATGGGTGTATTTTGCAGCCAGGGTTAACCGTTAATACAGGATAGATATTGTAGGTTGTTTGGTCTGGTTTTGGTGTCCTTTTTCAGAAGATTACAGTGGTCGAGTTAGTGATAAGGTCCTCAGCAGTACTCAAGGGTCTTTCAAAAAGGCAATGCAAATCCCTCTTCTACTGCCTAAAATGAAACTGTGGTGTGGTTAGGATTTGAAGGTGTAAATTACGTCACCAGTGTGGTAATGGTGATTAAGTTCCTGATTTTTACATGGGATTTTAATAATAAGTGTAAGCTATGTTTTGAATTGAGTAAAATCTTAATTTATGCCAGTACTGAAAATAAAATTGAAGAATTCACTCCCTTATACACAATTTGGTATATTGTGCAGACTCTACTACTGACAGTATCAGGGCTTGAAAAGCTCAGAAGAGAAGTCAATGTGATTGTTACTAATTTAAGGTTCACGTGAATTCACTGTATCTGCTGCATTATTGTAACTGTGTACTGTACTAGTATATTGACAGCATACTGCATCTTTTTCAAAATTTCAGAAAATTTTCTTCCATTTTCAAGAAGTTGATTCACCTGTAAATTCACGAACTATTCCCAAGAATAACCACAATGTCTCTTGCCTCCTTTTAGCAAATGCGTTATACTGTTACAAGTAAATTGAAAGCTGTGCATGTAGAATTGCACAGTTCCACAAGAGAAGCAGACCCAAATTTTTGTGGAGTCAAGCTCTTCTCTAATAATTAGAGCATTTGGTTCCCCTTATTGATTGTAAATACTATTTGCCACCTGTATCCTACTAATCATAGATTTTTGCAATAGGTGTTAAAGAAGAAATTGCTGTAAACAATGCTTAAGAAAAAAAAATGCGTAAATATCTCTGGACTCTGATATCTTCTCTTCCTTCAACTAAATGGCCTGTTCTAATTTTTAACCTTTTATAATATTAAATGAAGTGAAAATAGGATTAAATTAATTAAAGTGATGCTATGAAATATGAAAATCATGTTGTTTAAATAAGTTAGTAATAGGAGGAGACATTTTCCCAAATTGCTTTTTCAAGCTTTTTTTTTTCCTCTATAATTTTTTCTTTGCTTCTTATTTCCTCTGCATTTTAAAATCCTGTTTATTATGCTTGGTATATAGTTAATTAGATGCTCAGCAGATAGTTCACAACTATAAATTTTACGCTGATAGTACAATTGCAGAAGTTTGGTTTATGCTTTGGGATGTAAAACCAGAAAAATAACATTTCTTAGCTGGTCCTTTCAAGTAGAATAGTTAAGGGAACAAATCTTCACTCCTGCCTGTGCAGGCCCAGTGCTCATTAATTGGAGCGAAGGTTGAACAACCCATCTAGAAATCCATTAACGGGGCTTTGTAGCCTTTCTGTTTGTGAGGAAACATCACAAATGACCTGTTAGGTTAGAAAATGATGCAGAGAGCCACAGTCCTTTGGGTTTTCCCAGAAGGATAGTAGGGCATCCAGAGAGTCTGCTGGCCTTCATGTGTTGGGCCCTTTATCTATTAGTATTTGCACCTATGGGTGATGGATGGTAGTTTCTTGAATTCTCAAAATCTGTGGAAATGGGGCCAGAACCCTTTTATCACTTTGTCACAAAAATGCAAATTGTGGGCAGAAGTGGGAGTCCTTCAAATTCATACAGAAAGAGAGGCAGGGGTGCTGCTTGTATCTTAATACTGTATTTCTAACAGTTCATTACAAATGTTTCCTGCGTATCTGACAATGAATTGTAATGGACTATAGTTATGGTGTGAATACGTGCTGTATTTTGAAATCCATTCCTAATTAGTTAAGTGCGAACCTGGATGCTCTAACAAACTGGTGGCTGATCTCTGCATCTGGCTTCATTTTCCACTCTGAAATAAGACGAAGCTGAGGTTTTTATTTTCAGGTTTGCAGAGGTCTTCTGTTTACATAGTCACTGACTTCTGTAAATTTTACCTTCTGAGTTCTTCAAAATTGGTCAGTCAGTGTCAGCAGAGGCTTCAGGCCCTGTTTGTAGGTCTCTTGCATGAGCATCTCCTACCAGTAGTGCTGTTAGCAGCTCCTTCAGCTGTAGATACTATATAGATATATAAATATATATATATGAGTCCCCTGACAGAAACCTCATGATGTGACACAGTGTATTATTACTTTTAAAAAACAGCTTGTGCCTTTAGCAGTCCCTCAGTGGGTGATAGCTGCATATGAATCCCGGCTTCGTTGGTCACCCTCTCGACATTGACGGGTTTGGGTCTGGGAGCAGTGCAGGCTGGAGTGTTATCTATTGACAGCTACGAGGTGTTGGCAGTGACCAGCTCAGTGATACAAGAGGGTTCTTAAAACTTGTTTTTTGCCTCAAGATGAGGATGTGGAGCAGCATCCTACCAGCTTATGGACCTGAAAGTGTTGAGCCTTTAATGAGTGAGATTTGCCTTTTTAAAATAAATAAATAAATAAATAAATAAATGCCTGGGTGGGTGTAAGTTGGTGAACTAATTGATATTCTATGATGGTTCTGCAGTATTTTCCTCACATAATGGTGATGAGATAATATTTTGTTTAAGCAAAACACTATTGGTCCCTCCCATTACCAGTTTTGTTTATTAGGAGGAAGGAAACTCTTGGTTTGGTTGTAAAGATTTCTTTTCATTTTTCTTTACTTTTAATGGGTTATCTGCTTCTCTAAGCAGCACTTGGTGTTTCTGTAGGTAACAGCTACTGAAGGAAGCAAATTAACATACAGTCTGTTAATTTGTTTTCCCTGTCCTTCAGCCCCAGTGAGGGAGAGTCTAAATATTTCAATGACTGAGACTTTGGATTCCCGCTTCTTGCTACACAAACAACAGCAACAACAACAAAAGCTATTTATAGCAATAACTTAGCAGCAATCCAGCAGCCTCAGACAGCTATAGGCAGCGTCTCACCATGACCACGAATGTTTAACTGCTTTTGCACTGAATGCCTCTTGTGAAAACAAAAGAGCACTTGAGAAATAAAGATCAAAACGAAACCAAAAGAAAGATTTTTTTATTGCTATGTTTTACTTTGCTGGCAGACCAGAGCAAAGGTTTTCTGAACATTTAAAAGATGAAAAAGGTGAAGAATCCCAGAAGCGATTTATCTTGAAGCGAGATAACTCTAGTATTGATAAAGAAGACAATCAGGTTGGTTCTCGGTTCGAGAGTTGCTGAAGTTTGTTCTGTTTTTGAAGGTGGGCTGACTGATGTTATTGTTGTTCTTTTGTTGTTGCTCTCCTCCTCCTCCCCGGCCCCCCGGCCCCCCCCCCCCCCATCTCCTTTGGCATACGTACCACCACTCTGGGTAGCATAAGGCCCCCGCGTGGCTGCTTCAGCCGTGGCAGTGTGTGGTGGGTTTGCATGGGTGGTCTGCTTGGCGCAGGACTTGCTGCATGCCCACGGGACGGGGGAATGCCAGCGGCTCCAGGCTGCGTGGAAGGCTGTGTCAGTCGCATCTCTCGATGTCTCGCCTAACTATGGCAGTTGTCCCACTCCCTACAGCTTCCTCTTTCCTTTGTTACCACCCATTCAGAGCTGGATTTCAGTACAGACCGATGATAGCCCAAAAAAGGAGAGAGGGGGAAAAAAAATAAAATAAAACTAAAAAAATGCCCCAAAAGAACATGATGCTGAGGCCAGGTTGATTTTTCTTTATTTTTTTTTTCTTTTTGAACAGCCCTACATTTCAGTTTTGACCAAAACTAAGTTTAGTTCCCTCCCTCCTCCTATGCCCTCACCACCTTTTACTGTCTGTGTAACTTACTTGCTTGTTGTGCATGTACCCTGGCAGCCGTTCTCCCTCTGTGTTGCCTGTGCCATAACACAACCTTACCTGAGATGAGCCCAGTGAGTAGGGGAGTGCCAGGGAAACGTGTGTGTTTGTGCTGCCTTTAAAAGCGGGTGTTGTTCTGTTCCAATCCAGTGCAAGCTGTGTATGTGGAATATATTAATAAATAAATAGATTTTTTAAAAGGGGGGGAGGGGGTGGTGTTCTGATGGTGAATTGCTTTCATGAGAAAATTATCACAGGTAAGAAGCCAGTGTATGCTTTCTTTGATGAGGTTATATCTGTGGAGGGACCTGTCATTGAGTCTCTGCATTGCCACTCTCCTTCATGTTTTCAGTAAAGGACTGATTCTTTTATTTTTTTTCCTTCCTTTCTTCTTTTTGCACCCTTTTTTCCCTTGACTTTCAGTTGTACATAGCAGCCTTGCCAGTTATGCTGCATCCAAGTTGGTTTCAAAAACAAACCCCGAGCTTTCTCAGGGTGTAGTGCACATGGGGATCAGCCAAAGGAAAGCAGCATGTCCTATCTCACCAGGTGCTGGGGTGCAGGGGAAGAAAGAGCAGTGCTTGAAACCCACTTGCCAGTGAAACATTTCTTGCTGGGGTCCTCTTCTCCTCTCTGCCCTTCCACGGCACAGCCATTTCCTGCACTGTGGTTTACCAAGAGGCACCAACTCCCCTTCTTTTCCCAGCAAAACCAAAGTTGAGTGTGAAAATCGTTAAAACAGTCATGCCAAACAGATGGGACTTCTCCTCCTTGTATGTGTAGATTTGGTGGGTTTCTTCTAGGGTTTGCAGCTGAGCTCTGGCAGCCTCGTTTCCCTCTTCTTCCTCGATTGTGTAGGTAGTGCAGTGCTGCCTGGTCTCCTGCTCCTTGCGGCTGTAGGAAGGTTGAGAAATCTTAGCAGTCAAGAGCAACAGCACTGAGGCTCAGGGTGAGAACACCCACTTTTAGGATGGCAAGGCCACAAAAGCCTTGTTCCAGCCACCCTTTCTACAAACCCACATGCAGTATCTTAGTGGAGACCCCTTTGGATGCCCAGCCTTGCAGGGCACTTTGTGCAGGACCGACAGCTATCGTTTTCATGCTTCATTTGTTTAAGTGAACATATATTATTCTCAGCTGACAGTTACTTAATGGCAGTTTTTAACAGCTCAACTTATATAACCCTCCTGGTTTTCTTTCTGCTCAGCAAAACAGAATTCTTCCATTTAGAGATGACAGACGAAGTAAATCAATTGAAGAGAGAGAAGAGGAGTATCAGAGAGTGAGGGAGAGAATATTTGCACAAGATGTGAGTAGTTGTTTTCATTGCCTCTTTAGTGCCCTACCTTCGCCTGTAGTCAGACAGTCATGCCCCCTTCTGACATGAACACCGCAGCTGGACTTACCCCATGGAGCTGGAGGCAACAGGGAAAGGCAATTGGCACAGAGGGTCCGAGCGGAGCTTGAGAGGTGTGGAGGTTGACTTCTGGAGATGATGAGAGTTGCAGGAAGAAGGGTAGAAGAGAGAACAGGCCCAGCATGTTGTCTGGGGAGTGCTTATCATCTTTCTTTGAGCATTCACGTGGTCTAGCTTTCCTTATTTATTTTTTTTTCTTCTGTTTTGCCAATCAGATGGACATTCTCAGTGATTTCAAATAGCTGTGTTATTTCGTATTTGTTTTGAGCTGGATCAAGTTTTCCAAGTGTCATTCTGCAGAGCTTCCTCATGTTTCTTTCTTACCTTTGCACCAGTGCTGTAGCACTGAGACCCTTAGAAAAGCCAGAGTTTTCATATAAAAGTCGCACAGATTTTTTTGAAGTGACTGATTAAGAACCCGTATTTCTGCCATCAGAAAGTCGGTCCCATTGTTAATGATTTTATTCTGAAAGAAAGAAAATTAAATAGGGTTGTAATTCCTGCCTTAACCAAAAGAAACAGAACTTGTACAACAAGCTACATTTCGACAGGAAGACATTTAAATAGGAAACATCTGTGAGCAATAACTCACATTCCTGAAAAAGGAAGAAAATCATAATTTGCTGTAAAACTGTAATGATGGGGTTGTAAAAGGGAAGAAGGAAAAAAGAAAGAAAGTCAATATTTTATTGTTTAGGTCACATCTCAGTGGGCATTCTGCCACTTGGAGGAGTACAGGAATAAACCCAATTAAAACTATTGCTCAAAGTCATATTTGTCAGTGTCCTTTTAAAATAAAACTATTTGTATGTTGCAGGGCTAATAGTATTACTTGAGATATCCTTTTATTTTCCTCTGTCTTTGGAGTTACACACATCCAAGTTATTTTTCTTTAGCAGCGTACATTGTATAGTCCTACGGTGTGTGTTGTCTCACCTGTGATGAATAATAAGTAGCTTGCTGCATCTAAATGCTTTTCACCTCTCTTTTTCTTTCTTGGCTGAGACAATTCCAGTAAAAGCAGAGGCCCTTCACTTCATGTTTGCTTTCAGCATGTGGGTCTGCTGTCAATACTGTCATAGTTTATATATGGTAGAGTTACTGAGTCATTCAGTGGCAGAAGCCTCCTTGCAACTTCTTTCCTAGATGAAAGTTGCTGTTTCTGGCTTATTACAAAGGAGCTTGTGCGAAACCAAAAAATCTTTGGGTTTCAAACTTTCCATGTGCAAAGTGGCTGCCAAAATAATGCAGTTTCTATTGCAAGCAGCAGCTAGATAGACCAGTCTACGAAACGGAGGTGGCTGGAAAAAAAATTGTTCTGCACAGTGCAGTGTTTTTATCTTTAGATACTCGAGTTTTGAAGACACGCAAGCAGGGAACACTTTTAAGTGCCCATGTCAGGAGGTGGTTGTGGTCCATTGGGTCAGCACCTCCGAGTGGCAAGCCCTAAGCAACTGTGTGGTTTGTGGCAGGCATTTTAAATGGATTGGGAGCAAGCAATTTTAAAGATCAACAATGTTAGAGATCTCTCCCTCTCTCTCTCATATCCCCTCATTTGCTCTCTCTCTCTCAGCTCTTGCAGGTGTTAGTGAGCATGGCAGCGCAGGGTATTTCAGCAAGCTGTACTGGTAATGTTAACAAGGATATAGGTCTTAGCTGAGCTTTGCCTTTTTTTTTTTTTGTCTTTTTTTCTATAGGAAAGAGAGCAATGGCTTCCTGATATAGGTGGCCACTTAATTGCATGTAAGTGGCCACCTATAATAGTTTTAAAGCCCTCTTCAATAACAAATCCAATTCTCTGCAGGCTTCTCTGAGATAGATATCTAAGCCTTGTCATCCTGCAAGTTACAGATGTAGAAAGTGAGACAGAGAGGCATTAATCATGTGATATTTTTACTATCTGTATAGTGTTTGCACTGCTGTAGTCAAGCCTTTGTCAGTGCCTTGTTTATGAATCTTAGCAAAAGTATTATAGATCCTTCATTTCTGATTAGAGTATGTATGAAGAGAGCTTGCATGTGAGAGGTCTCCAAAGGGCATCCACAAAGGTCAAGAGTACTGCTGTAAATAGTTGCACCTTGCACCCCTTCTCTAAACATCCTTGAGGTACCCAAAACTCTTTGGATAACGTATCAGTCCAAGAGTCAAAACGTTGAATAAACTTTAAGAGGAAAAGACAGTCTGGTTACAGGGGCAAAAAAAATTCTGTGCGTGTTTCAAGTGCTTAGAAACTAATGTCCTAACGTGGACCCCGCTTACCAACCAACCAACAAACCTTGCTTGTCCTTCCTTCAGTGTTGCAGCGCTCCAGTGCGCCAGATGTCTTCATTGCCAAGTGGGAAGGTTTTAACAAAACAAATGTGTTCATGAATAATACCATCATTGTGATAGTCCTTATGGTGATTAGTCTGCTGTTAGTCAGTTTAAATTATATTTTCTGGCAAGCTTTCCATCTGCCCTGTCGGCTATCATAAATTTTGACTAAGGGAGATCAAAGTTTTAATGACACGTGACACAGGTCATGTGTCGAGTCATAGTAAGTGGCAGAGATTGAGAAGCATGTTAATGTGCTGTCTTAATAGAAAGATTGGTGAAGAAATAAATAGTTAATAAATGTGATGATTCCAGCTCACCAAAATAAAAATGACAGAAGTGCACCTTGAACTTTTCAGTCTGCTAACAGTAAAACAGTGCTGCACGGGCTCTATTATGCTCAAAGCTCTTTTCAAGTTTATTATTTCAATTGCAAAGGCTACAACCTTCCTTTTTAAAATATGTTTTTATTGGAAGCTTTCGTTTTACAACAATTTGTGAATTTTACAGCCAAGTGCACTGGAGTATGTGAGTCTTGCAAAAGAGCATTCTTGTTTGAACTGATTTAGTTGCTGTCAGCAGGTTGAAAAGTAACTGTCCAAGAAAGACAACCTAGAAGAACTGTAAAAGAAGTATATGTTATTCTTTCCCTGTGCATTAGTTCAAACTGTAGATTTAACTGGGAATCCCAAATGTTTGTGTGAGTAGTCCACCACGTTTGGCATGAAAATGGATTTTAAAGAAATCCAGAAAATGGATTCTAAAGAGTAGCAATCAAATTACATGGGGTAAATGTCAGTCCTCAAGGTGAATGCCATGAGTAACTCAACGAGCCAGGCTCATGTAAGGGCCATCCGTTGCTCATAAAATGTATTCTTGAGTAATCATTTTGTGTTCTCTGGAGAATGCAGATGTTTTATCACTTACACAAATGCTAGAATTACCCATTGTACGCATGGAGCTTATTAAATGAAATACACCGTGATTTTTAATTTTCGTTGTTGTCATTACTGGTTTTGGCTAAGGAGTGTATTCTGAAGAGCCACATCCTTTCGATTAAATAAATGATTCTTCTAAAGAAAACCCTGAGCAACTTTATCACTTTCTGATTAAGTAGAATGAAATAGTTGCAGAGGTGGCTTCAGCCCATCCTATCCTTCTAGTAGGAAAAGATTAGGAAGAAGAGGGTTTAAAAATAATAAAAACAAAACAAAGACACATCTCCTGTTGGCTACCAGAAACACATAGCTACTAAAACTCCCATGCTGCTGGACCAAGTCTTTGTGGCTGCAGATCAAGCAATAAGCGTTAGTTTTGAAGCTTGAGATATCTTACATCTTGTTAACTGATAGGAAAATTATTACCTGATGGTATCCACTGCAGGATATTGCTGCATGGTAATAGTTATCTGTGGTGGCTAATGTAATTAAAACAAAAAGCAGCAACCCCCAGCATACCTAGTGCACTGGAAGAGCTGATGAACATTTTCCCGTTGAGGCTTTAAAATTTTCTTGGAGATTGGAGAAATGAAATACTTGTATTATAAATTACAGTTAGTCATTTGGAGTACCCTAATGGGAATCCTGCATGCAGAGGGCTCCGAGGAGGCAAATCTGTAGGTAATCTTACATAACTTTTTTCCTTTTGTAGATTTGTTGTCAGTGTCTTTTGATGAATATGTAAGAGCCAAGTTGCTTTACAAATGTTTTTGACAGCAGCTGTGCTGTGTATTTAAGCCCTCATGGTGCTTTAAATTGAGCATTTTTGATGCTTTAGATCAGGGAAGTGAATCCTGACCTTGGAATAGCTAAATTGCTATCCAGAGCTGCTTGGCCATCTGATTTTTAACAGTAAGAATAAGAGAATAAGAAAGTGCCTGTCTGCTCTGCCTCTCAGCCTCACCTGTAGTGAAAAATAGTTTCCAAGAATTGTGTGGCTCTGTGTCAGCATCATCAGCCTGGAAGACCAATGGAGTTATTACAGACTGTCTTCAGGTCTATAATGCAGTTCATAGTGGTTCCCTTCACAGCACTGAAATGGAAGCAGACCTTTCCACTTACTTGATAAAATACAAATCTCGGATATTTATTATGCTTTATGCTCCAGTCTCTTTAAAAACTTGGAAAAAATAAAAAAAATCCAGACGGGTACATGTCCATTTGCTTTTATAACTTTGTGGGGACATAAACCAGTATTCCAGTTTAAGCAATGGTTTTTACTCAGTTGTTTTGGAAGAGTAGGTATAATGCTGCTTTGGAACCTCAGAGTGAAGACAGCCCCACAGCTGAAGGTTGTACAAGCCCACCAGGTGGTTTCACTGCACTTGTAAGTAGTTAAACTATGATGAATTCTGCACAGGCATATTTAATGAAACCTTGTGAATAAGGTGCATAAAATGAGAGAAGAGACAGGGTTGTAGTTGTATGAAGGATCCCAGTGGCTTTAGGTGGAACAGATCGTGTCTCCTCAGCCTGGGGTGAAACCCTAGGTCTGCTCTAGCTGGTGGGAATTTGGTCCCTGTCAATGGAGAGCTTGCTCCTGATACCCTGAGGCTTTATGCTAAGGAGCGACACACTGGCCACCAATGCAGCCCAGAGCCATGTGTGTTTAATAGGAGTGCAGTGTGGGAATGACACGTAGCTGTCAGATGTTCCCTGACATGGATGCTGAGTGGGTGAATCACAGCTTTAATGAGAAACTGCACTGCCCTCTCAGGACTAAATTGCTTCCTCGTGTAAACTGATGGTGAAAACTTTGCCCATGCATCTGCCGGAGCACTGGGAATGAGCAGGGTATTGCTTCTGGCATTGATGTAGATCATTAGCTCACTCTTTTCAGAACAGAAACGTCCCAAATCCATTCGTATCCCGTGCCATTAAAATTTGATACAGCTAATGATGGCATTGCGCTATTCTTTTGAGTCGTGTTGTTACAGAAGCAATGGGCATGATCTCTGGTGCCCTCCTCCCTTTGCTTGCCTTTTGTTTCAATTCGGCGCAAGCACTGACTATCCTTTCTTATGTACCTCATGGAGATATAATCGAGTGACAGCTATGAGGCACTTTGTGTAGTGAACATAAAATAGGAGGGAAATGGAAAAATCAAAGAGGGAGAATTATTCATGGGAAATTGAGCACAGCTTCATTTCTCTGCATAAAAAATTAAGTAATGCTAAAAGAATTATATACTTGCCCATAAGGATTTATTTCTTCTGAGCCCTTCACCTTTCTTGGGATCTGAGTCCTCCAGCAGAGAACCATTTTGTAATAGACAATTACTGTTGTTAATATTATTATGAAGATCATTATCATAATTTTATATCTCAATGTGGGTATGACCATTTCCTCTCCAACCGTAGAACGTGGAATCAGACAGTATTACCGAATACTGCAGGATCTCCTCTCCCTTTGAAATACTATGTCAGTTCTGCATGCTTCCCTCCTGTTTTTCCTTCCTACCTGCAGCTCTGTGCCATTCTGCAACCTTAATTGAGGTGGTAGGGCAGACTAGTGGAACCTTATGTAGGAAAAACATTTTTTCCCTTTCAAAGTGACAGTATTTTGAACATACCGCCGCCTTCTGATCTCAGGACTGAGAGGTTTCAGTTTGTTCCCAAACTGAGAACCCGTTGTTGGCAATTTGTTGTAATGCATGGACTTTATTTTACTGGCCTGACCTTATTCTTGATCTTTTTTCCCCCCTCTTGTCTTCTGCAAATGCAAATGATGCATGAATTGAAATCCCCTTAAGCTTGAGCAGGGGAGGTAATTCTAAAATCGAGGAAGGAATTGGAACAGCAGAGCATATCTAGAACGTCTGATACAATGCCTTTTTTATTTTTCAGTCAGTTTGCTCCCAGGAAAACCTTTTTGTGGAAAACAGGTAAAAAATAGCTTCCTTTTTATTTTATTTTATTTATTTATTTTTGCTGTTAAGCTTAGCTGTTTCTCTTATTATGTTGTCTATCTGTAGAGCAAAGTTGTAATCCATATTATCTGCAGTGGTTTTGTGCTTTAAATAGGGGGAGGGGGTTGGGGGGAGGAGGGCATGGAAGGAGCTTGCCTTGCAGTGTTGTATCTGAGCAGAGATGATGTCACCGCTGCTTTTCAGACACTTTGCATTTCAGTTCTAAAAGCAGATTATGGGAGGGAAAGTGGGAGGGAACTACTGAAGGTTTCCTTTCAAATGACCAGTCTGTCACTGGAGTGCCTTTGAATTTAACTTTGATCTTTAAGCAGCACTCTATTAGTGGCTGGATTATGCTGTTTATGAACCACTGCACTTGTGTTCCTGTTGCTTGACCTGCTCTTCTGTGGGGCTGAGAGGCAGCACTGAATCCACTTGTTGCTTGGGAGGGGTCATAAGTCTCCCAGACTTGCTTCGCTGTGTTGTAATGAAATGGTGAGATCTGAGCCAACTCTTAACTGTGCATTACTGCGTGGCAATTCTTACGGTTGGTCTTTTTATTATGATAAATCTACTTAAAGCAAACGGAAGAAATTATGGTGTTTGAGATCTACAAAATATGAAGTGTTGGCTCTATAGCAGCCTTAAATGAGCTTAAATGTGTTGAAAATTGTAGAAATCATGCACCTTTATGGCAGATGAAGTTTTCAACCAACAAGCTGGCAATTTCACTGGTGAGCCTTTGAGCAGTGCTAGCCCACGCCTGTCCTGTGGAGGTTTTAAAACCATTTGTCATTCCGTTGAAGAAGGGGATATTATCTTTCACAGTATTTCTCTCTCTGTCCATCCTTACCTCTGTCAGATGCATTTATGGGTAAGGCTGTTCCCATAGAAAATTACTCCCCAGTAATGGTACAAACCAACTTTTCCAGTAGACAGTACTGTAAGCGGAATGAGGGAAGGCCATCAGGATATAATGACTGCTGTCATCTAGTCACCTCACATTCAGAGACCCAAGGATAATTCCTCAGCTGCTTCTTCTGTATCATGACTATAGAGATATGTTTTATCAAAATAAATCAAAATCCCAACAGAGGAACCTGAAAAGCAAAAAGCAGATGCTCCCATAAACCTACTTTTCCCTCTCTGTAGAGACTGGGACAATAGACGTGACATAGTTGTTCACATTCCCAAGTCAGTATGGAGCTGCACTGCTGAGGGTGGAGACCTATATGGGTGGGATAAACCACAAACTTCATCTCTAGGCCTCCTTGTGGAGACCAGTAAAAGGCTGGGTTGGAAACTGGGTTTCTCAAACTGACTGCACTGTTGTCAGGAGGGAGGCTTCAGTTACGTTCCTCAGAACACTGCCATTTCTTGCCACATGCCTTAGGCGAAGTGCTTAAACTCATACTTGGCTCCTTGCACGTGAGCAACCTTGTTGATTTGCAGTGCTGAAGATTAGGTCTGTGTTTAAGTGCCTTGCCTTTCCTTTTCATTGGACAACTTGAGCATTTCTCTCTCAGCTGCAGAGATTTCCAAGTGACTTGACAAGTGGTTAAAATGATAGATGCTGTTTTTTCCTGGCTTGCATTTTTTTTGTGTTGTTATTAAGTAATGTTTTGATGAATTTTCTTTTGGATGTAGACGTACGATTCCTTGGCTTCGGAGGATTACCTTGCTTGGTAACAGGAAAGATGTTAAATGGCCTCCAGCCTCCCTGGCTGACATTTCTTATCTTCAGTTGACTGTGCACAGTTGGGGGGGGGGGGGCAATTTTAGCCTTGTGTTTTTTAAAATATGAATCTAGCACAAGCTGGAAGATGTTGCTAGAAATTAAATACAGCTTTACAGATGAGATAAATTTGAATTGCCACATCTGTTACCATAATCTTTTCTTTTCATTTTTCAGTAGGCTGTTGGAAGACAGTAGTATATGCAATGATACCCATAAGAAAAGACAGCTGTTTAGGTTTGTATGACTTTATTTAATATTAACTTCCTAGTAACTCTCACTCATGGTTCTATCTGTGTCATCACCAAAGGAAACCTTGATGGGTGTGGGTATGTCATTTTTCTGGTTGGAAAGGAGCATGGAGAACAGAGTTCTTACCTCATCTGAATGAGGAGGTAGCAACAGGGACCTTTTCTTTGGTTTTATGGCTGATTGTCTCAGGAACCATCTGAGATTTTCAACTGCCCAGCCACTCAAACTACCACAATTTGGGGGTGACTGTGACTGGCAGAAGTTCATTTTTCTCTAGTATATGAGACAGGCGCATTTCACAGACTAGTGCCCAGACTGAGCTTTTTTCATTTTGCTGTTATATAAAAACTGAAGTAAAAGTGTGATGAGGTGAAACTGATTGAAGTTCCTTTACCTAAAGCAGCAATGTTTTGAAACTTTTCTCTTAGAACTTTGTCTTTCAAACTCCCAATTCCATCTGCCCAAAGAACATTCAGATGTATTCTACATCCTAAATCATGTTCCAAACCACAGGCAGTCAGTAGGAGTCAGTCCGTATATTCATGGAGAACTTTTATCAGTTGACACACCAGATCAGTAGAAGACCCACTGGAGGTGGTGAGACTGCACCAGATAAGGAGCAGTGCTGGATCATCTGGAGCTGTGTCCCATGGCCATGGGCAACAGGCAGGAAAACTTTTCTTTTGTGCTTTTGGGATAGCCTTGATGATCTAAGAGTCTTGGATTGGGCACGCAGGAATGAGAAGGCGTCTTGCACACTGATGCCCTTAATAACTGATAATCTCTTCAGGTTTGGGGAGCAAAAAGGAATTTTGTGGAATTCAAACCCACAGATAACTGGGATACAAAAGTGTTCTGTTTCTCTCCTTCTTTTCCACTAGAATATAAACATGAGAGAATTGTTTATTTCTAAGCACAAGAATACAAGAGAGTCTGTAAATAACACACTTTTTTTTTTTTCTTCTTTCCAATTAAATCTTAAGGACAACTTCTTTATAAAAAAGCTTTTTCCTTTTTTTATGTTGTTGATTCTGTGCTGTTTTCTCTTCATGCTTTCCCACTGTCTGGGTCTAGCAAAGGTCAACAGGTTAATACTGCTGATCACAACTGTGAGAGGCTCTGAACACAGGCAAGGAACGCACCAGGCTGAGCCCAGCTTTGACACACTGCTCCTTCATGTCCCGAGTGACGCAGCTTGGCGGGTTCTCCAAATAAAAAACAGGACCCATGGTTACAAGGGAGAAGGGTAACCAAAAAAAATAAAAAAATAGATACAGTCCCATTCTTTCGATTTGTAGAAAGAGTTTTGAGCCTGCAAGGTACTATACTGTAAAATAAGACAGAGGGGTGGAAAATGGCTTCTTAAAAGCCTTCCAAAAGCCAGTGTGATTAGCATCGCCTGGGATAACTGTTGTGGTGCACTAAGCTGTGGTGGGCATGCTGGTTTTGTCATTTTAGCAGCACATTGTGAGCGATGCACCATAAATAAGCCAAATTCTCCTCCAGATTCTGCTCGCAGTTTGCTGTGTTGTTACTCACAGTACACTGGGTGCTCTGCTGCTGTTCAAGGGCAGGCACTTTCTACCCAGAGATTTTTGTAATTACTGTCCGCCAAGGAGAAGAAGAAAAAAAAAAGAACAACACCCCAAATTGTGGGTCTCGTAAGTGGAGCATTAGAACTGAAGAGTTTGGGGTAAACCTGGCAGGACACATGTTTAGGGAAAGGCTTTGGATGACTTTACAGAGCAGATGATGAGTGGGGACAAGATGCAATAGAACTCATGAGGATGACTATGAAGACAAAGTAGAGGGCAAGTGAAGTTAGTGAGAAAAACATTACAGGTGATGGACAGCAAAGGGAGAAGTAGCGAAGGGTTTGCTGAGGGAAGAGACCGGTCAACAGGCAACAGAAATGCAACGTCAGCCCCGTCTGGTGAAGTCCTCTTGGGATATGTGCAAAAGGGGAGCGGTGGTAAGTGCTGTGCATGTGGAAGTGTATAGGAGTGTTTACTTGCTGAAGGCAGATGAGTTTTGGGGTCAAATCCTCTGTTTCAGGCATGCTTTTGAAAAGGCAGAGTATTTCCTTTTTCTTTATTAGGGTCGCCGCAGGGTACCCACAGAGAGAGTCCACTCTGATGTGGTTTCGTTTGTGTACAAGTCTTTGTTTCCTGATGTCCGTAGGGGTAACAGAGACAGCATGGGGAAGGCATCTGGCAGCCGACAGAGCAGTACGGAGAACGAACTGAAGTGGACAGACCACCAGAGGCCATGGAGCAGCACAGACTCGGACAGCTCAAACCGAAATTTGAAGCCAGCCATAACAAAGACAGCCAGTTTTGGTGGGATAACTGTCCTGACGAGAGGAGATAGCTCATCAAGTAACAGAAGTACCGGCAAACTGTCTAAAACAGGTAGCTAGTACTGTATTGGGTTCACAGTACTTCTTGTTGTGTGATGATAAATGGCTGTGCTGCTAGCTGCCTGAGTGTAGTGTATCACAGAATGGTTTGGTTAGAAGGGACCTTCAGAGATCATCTAGTCCAGCCTTCATGAGAATTACACAAACAATTAGTTCCTTTGCGTAAGCAGGTGTGTACATCTATCTATGTATGCTTGTATCTAGGTACCTGCTATTGAGTTTCTGGAAATCAATAAGGAAACGGGGTGCCTACGGTTTGCAAATCATAGGTGAGGTGAGGTAGGCATTTCCTGGAGTGGAGTTTGTGCACATCTTATTTGAACACTGTCTGTACAGCCTGAAAAGGTGGTACTCTTTCAGACAAAGCACAGATTTTACCTTTTATTGACCTTAATCTTTTTGAATCCTGAAGAATTAAATGTCATATATCTGGTGAGAAATCCAAGAACATTTTATTGTTGTTGCTAAGAGGCAGACCATCTGTATCTTGGAGTACAGCCTCTTCTGGCTGCTAGCAGATGAGGCAGGGTGCTGGGGGGGAAACAGGAAGAAATGTTAGATTCACAGCGGCCCCACAATTTCTCCATCTTCTTGTTTAGTTTCCATTAAATGAAAGCAACTTTTAAGGAGACTACGAACCTGGTGGGAATTCTGCATTTATTTGCATTAACTTCCCTGGGTACATTAACATAGGAATGAGTCACAAGGTCTAGATCTGAGTAATGTCAAACCATGCCATTAAACTACTCCATTATATTTTTGAGTAAAAGTGCATAATAAATAATGAGCTCATCAGATGGTTCCATCAGTTGGGTTCATTTGATAAATATAGTACAGGACAAGTGGTGATCAATACTTAGCACTTAGTGCTCTTTCAGCTTGAGAGTGTTTTATGGACAGCACTTAATTTAAACCCAGTTTATCAAACCTGGGTTGGTCAGTTTTCAGTCTTATCCCCAAAGCTGTATGGTAGCATTTGCTGTTACTCAGGATGCTGGGGAATGGAGTTTACAGAATAAATCTAAAAAGAAATTAACCTGGTAACTACATTCTGGACCTCTGGATCTTGAACAGGGTTTAAAATTTTATAGAATCATAAAGGTCTTTTCCAACCTAAACAATTCTAAGATCATCAAGTCCAGCTGTTAACCAAGCACCAAACCATGTCCCTCAGCAACACATCTACAGGGCTTTTCAATCCCTCAAGGGAGGGGGACCCTACCACTGTCCCGGGCAGTCTGTTCCAGGCCTTGACAATGCTTTGGGGGAAGAAATTTTTCCTAATATCCAACCTAAACCTCCCCTGGTGCAACTTGAGGCCATTTCCCCTTGTTCTGTAACTAGTTCCTTGGGAGAAGAGACTGACCCTCGACTCTCTCCAACCTCCTGTCAGGAGTTGTTGAGAGCAAGGTCTCCCCTCACACTCCCTTGTTCAGCTATAAAGGCTGAAGAGGCTATACAGTGGGGTCTGAAATATGTAGACTGTATTTTTACTTCCAGATTTCTTTGCCTCCTGTGAATCTTTGCATCACATCAGAATTCCATTTGGATTAAGGAGGAGGCACAGGTTCCTGGGATGATACTTTCACATAATTCACCTTCAGTAGGGTGCAGGCGACTCTATTTCTCTGCAGCATTGTATTGCAGAGGTGCAGAGCATTTTAAATGGTGCCAGGGAAATCCAGTTTGGAGGGTTGAGACACCTAATTGCAACAGAGTAATACTTTTAACACTAAAATGGCCACTTAAAATCAAGTGCACTTAGAAAATGTATTAAAGGAGAGCTCTCTGAAGCATGCTGATACTTGAAAATGCACCTGCACTCTACATGCACCAAACCCCAAATTGCTTTCAGATGAAACCTCTTATAATACATTTTTAAAACATCGCTGATATTAAAATTCCATGTTCTTTCAGAGCAATTACATGTTTTAAGTGCTTTGACAGTTTTTAAGCCAAGTGTTTAAATTTGAAAGCTAGCTGAGGCACAGGAAGTGTAAAAAAAGCAGCAAAATAAAAGGAGGAGGTGGGGAAAAAGAGGAAGGCTGGGTGTCAAACTTACACCTTCAAAGACAGGACATAAAGTCAAGCTTCTGATCAGCCTGAGGAAAGTCATAGGAAATTATATCTGAGTCTCTGGTTCTATCCTTTTCTCCAAAATGTTATTAAATGTCAGCAAAGCAGAAAAGAAGGAGGACTCTTCAAAAAATAATGGGAAGATATGACAGTTCATTAGGTGTGTTTTGCATTAAGTCTTCATTACTCAGTACTCTGGTCATAGGCAGTGCTGGGTGTTCCATAGCTATGTACACATTTAAAGATTCATCATGTTTTTATTTGAGGGGATTTTGTTTATTTTCTGTTGTCTTTACTACAGTGATTGAAATGGGATTGCAAAGGTGTAGCTACAAACGCTGCCCTGGTAGGGTTGCAGAATCCTGGTGGGCACTGTTTTTGTCATTTTTGTCTTGCATCTAGTATGTGTGGAATCAGTCTGAAGTCAGTAGTTGGTCAAAATGCTCTTCCTTGGCTAAATGATGGAAAATATTTGTGACCATTTTAAGTGTGAATATTACTTTCCACATATGAGGTTTATCCAGAAGCATTGTGAAACACCCTTCTTGAGCACAGGAATAGTAAAACTTGGAGGATTTTCACAGATGGCTCACAGTGACCTTTGAGATATATTTACAGTGCAATATTAGCATCAGAGCTTTTCTGGATAATTTTTGATATTGTCACCAAAATGAAATGTTCTGCCCTTAACTTCTGATCAGTGTGTACTTAATGGTACACAGCAGACAAACAGAAGCTGAAGCACAGAAAGATTTTGGCCTCCCCTTAGGCAAAGACAGATCCTAGAACATGCTGTTCCCCACAGCAGAGTCCAGTGGAGTCAATTAGTCTTAGATTTTAATTGCGTTCATCAGCACAGGAATTAAGAGCTTAGTGAAGTTGTTCTGTGACTTCTTTCTTGTGGACTTTGCAAAAGGGGCTGTTTGAAACCCATTGCATGGTTCTTTTACTGGTTCTGATGGTTCTTTTCATACATGTGTTGACTGTTTATAAAGACCAAAAAGTACAGGTCGTATGTCAGGAAAAAAAAAATCTCTGTTATTCTGAAGCTTAGTAGACATAGAGAGATGTATTAAGCTATAATTCAATATTGAGCAGGGCGTTAATTCCCAAACTGCAATCAGCTTGCATTCCTACAATTTAGGACATCAATCAAAACATCAGTTAGTTAAGATTCCCAGTAATATAGTTGACTTTCCAGGGCTGACTAAGCATGTAGGGTGAGAAGTGAAATAGATGTCACTGTAAGCATCAGAGATGTCCCTGTTCAGTCCCTAACACACCCATTAAGAGGTGCTACTTTCACAGACACATTGAAACAGGTTTTAATCTAAATTATTAAGAGGGAAGGCAAGGTGTTTCAAAGAAAAATCCTCTGCATATCTACATATCTGTTTAAATAATTGTTGGAAGGCTTAAAAGCTGCAACACGTGCATCTTTAGCTTCTCTTCATGCATTTTCCCTTCAGTGGAATGCACATCTGTTGGCTGTGTGCATTTCTCCCCTCCCGCCCCCTTACAGAAAGCTGGCTACACTGGGGTGTCAGCTGTGTTGATACAGATCTGTATGGATCATTAACCTCCTTGGCAGGACTCCAAGTAATCGAAGCCACAGTCTAATACCTCCTGTGAGGTGTTCATTGCTGCTACTGTTGGGGAAAGGTTGTTATACTGCAGGCATTTCAATATGTTAACCTTTGTTTATTGTTATTTTTTCTTTTTATCAAGTGTCCTGTCAGTTATAATTTTGTCTCTGAGTTTTGGAACTGGGTTTCTGCTTCTTTATGAATTCCTTCAGTTGGACATTAGCCTGATGGATCTTCTGAGTCCAAGAGAAACTGTAGGAATGTTGATGTATGGATAATAAATCATGAGCCAACTGCTTCCAGGTCTACTCTTCCTGCCAGCCGACTGTGCTGAAACATCAATCTTATTTTTAAAAGTGTAGCTTGCAGACAAATAATCGTGTTCACATCAGCACATACCATTATCATAAAAAACCCCTAAATACATTGCAATATACAGAAATGCAAGTGACTTAAGTAGCAAATAAATATTCCTAAGCCAAGAAACTATATCCAAGGCAAAAATACTTTCAGAGGTGATCAGTGCTCTACTGTTGCTGAAAAATTGACCATCTGGAGCAGATAGTCGGTAGATCTTGAGAGTCCAGTTGCTAAGAGAGAAAAATTAACCTCAGACTTGGAAGGTGGGATGAGCAGAGATGTTCAAAGTCGTCAGATACTGAATGCTGACCCAAAGAAAATAGAGCAAGACATGTTGCATCACTCACTAGCGCTCCAAATACTGGAAAATTAACGATACCTCCCTGCTCTCCCACCACAAAGCCTCTAAGCTATTAAGCATTTGTGGTGATGAACTGCTGAATCTTTCAGAATACATATATTAATGGAAAGTGATGAGAATATAAAGGTGGTTATTATGTCAACTGTGAAGCAGCAAGAAAATTATAGAAAAATCTAGAAGTAGCCATTGTTATATACTGGGGAAAAAAAAAAGGTTGCATTGTGTAATGGGGGCAAAAATCTCATTTAGTCAAAGTTCCTTTCAGCCAGACATGTCTTAATGTGAATCTGAATATAGTCAGATAATTCATTTTTTTTTTTTTTTCCCATTTGCTGCAGTTCTGAATTCATTATGTGGTGATTTCTTACTCCAGATTTAGACACCGTGAAAATAGCTAATCAGAGCTACAAAGACAAGATTAATTGGTGTTAATTTCCAAATATTAGTTTTGGAATTTTCTTGGCTTAATATGTCTAGATGTAAAATGATAGGAAACAAGTTGTAGTGTTGGGGAAAAAAAAAAAAAAAGGCAGATCATTCTTTTACAGGATATATGGGGGCAAAATGGATTAAGTAGTAATTTCTGGCAACTTTTTTTTTACTTTTTAAAGTCAGAAAATTGCAGAAATGGTTTTCTGTGTTCTTTCAAAATCCCCACTTGATCTATGAAGATAGGAGAGCAGATCTTGGCTCTTTTAAGGTAGACATTTCAAAGCTATACCCTTGGCCAAGGTAGGGTGATAGCTCTAGAGGCTTTTCCACTACTCACCATTCAATAAGTATCTCTCAGTTCGTTACAGTCCTTTGGCTTTTAACACTCTGGTAAAGATCAGTCTGTGTTTCTGACATAAAAACAGCTGTAAGGGGGGAAATGGAGGAAAACAATTGAATGTCAGAGCTGCAGTCTTCTGTGTCTGATGGGTCCAGGGTCCCTTGTAACCCCCCCTTGATGTGGTTGTCTTTCCATTAGGCTCAGAGTCTTCCAGCAGTGCTGGCTCCTCAGGATCACTGTCGCGAATACATCAGCCTCTCCAAAGTGCATCTCTTGTCCCTGGGGTGACAGCCAGCTCTTCAGGCAGCGTGTCTTACCCTGAGAACGGGATGAGTGGCCAGGTGGCCCCCAGCAACACCAGCTATATCATTCTTCCACTTGAAGCTGCAGGGATACCACCTGGCAGCATCCTCCTCAACCCGCACACAGGTCAGTACAGAACTACAGACTGTAGGGCTTGGAAGGGACCTCTGGAGATCATCTCATCCAACTCCCATGCTCCAGCAGGGTCACCCAGAGCAAATTGTTCAGGATCATGTCTGGGCAGGTTTGGAATCTCTCTAGAGGAGGAGACTCCACAACCTCTCTGGGCAGCCAGTTCCAAGCTCTTGCACCCTCACATGAAAGAAGTTTTTTCCTTATGTACGATGCTCTACTGCCTGATGCTGCCTTTCAGTGTTTCCAGTGTCATCTGGGGAATTGGCAAATTTCTTGTTCCTAGGGAGATTTTTCTTGGGGCACTTTATGAGGAAACAGGTTGCAAATATACATAGAAATGACATTTGTCGGTTTGCTTTTTTCAGTTCTGCAGGCAAAGCTGGATTGGCTTTCTGAGGCTGTTGTGGCATTGCTGGTGGGGTCCCAGGCAGGATATTTATCCTGTAAAGTCCTGGCATTCCTTGGCTGTGAATCCTCTGAGATCCCATTAGTGTCAGTAAGAATCAGAGAATCATTTCAGTAGGAAAAGACATTTAAGATCATCTAGTCCAACTATTAACCTAACGCTGCCAATCCCACTGCTAAGCCATGTCCCTCAGCACCTCATCTACATGTCTTTTAAATATCTCCAGGGATGGGGACTTCACCATCTCCCAGGGCAGCCTGTTCTAGGGCTTAACAACCCTTTCAGGACAGATACTCTTCCATCTCAAGTGTCCTGCACAACCAAAATTCGATGTCAAAGTCATAGAGATTGTTCTTCACAGCAGAATTTCAAAAGGCTGCATTTGAATTAGCACTTCAGAGTGATTTTTTTGTTAGGAGAGCTGGATGATTAGCAATTGTATTTAAATGGGAAGTTCTGTGATAAGAGAAAGTTGTAATCTCTGTTCCTGGCAGTTAGCAGTGCCGAAGCACACAAATGAGGCACTCATAGTCGGCCAAGAGCTGTGGATGCTTCAGAAACTGCTTGGCTTAAACTTGAGTGTTTGCTGAAAGTTTAAGGCAATTTGTCACCTCCTTTGCCCAGATGAAGTCTTGGTCATGTTATGCTGTTACTCCCCACAGAACTAGACTGACTACTAAAAAGGTTCAGAGAGGTTGAGACTTGTGATGCTTCCTCAGTGATTTGGAGTGTTTCAGTGACCGTGACTAGCTGTGCTGTCAACCTTAGCTGTTTTATGCTGGGTTTAAAACAACAAAACCTACAGTGAAATGTATTTTCCATTATTCTGGGAGCTGAGATGTGAGCTCTGAAACATTTTTTTCCCAGGTTCTTAATGGAGCATTCAGGAGCTTTTTATTTTGGGATTTTTGTTTATAACCACTATTTAATGTATATTGCACCCCCATGTTCCAGTATTTTGGTGCAAATGCATAAAGCTTATCTGTGAGTCCACTACTATTAAATACTTTTGGGTTTTGGTCAGAATTCAGTCAGAAAAACTGAAAGTTGCAGCATTTGAGGAAAACACAGCCTTGACAAACTCGTAAAGCGTATTTAGTGATAGTAGTATCTAGGGCTGATCAATATTTATCAGCATATATAAAATCAGGGAGGAGTTCTTGTTTCTTTAGACTCTTCCAGAGGTGACTTAGTAGCTTGTACAAACTTGTACTTTCCTAATGCCTTTACTATTTATGTACTTTTTTCAAGCTATTGCATTATTGACATAAAAGCTTTATATTCTCACCATAATAGGGATTTGGGACATTACTTAAAACCTTGGTGAGGGCAGAGGACAGAATGTAAGGTGGGCATAAGACAAACCCCATCATTATCGATTTGCTCATTTCTGTTGTTCTGATAGTGGGCAGTTCCATCAGTAACCCTGGAATTTCTCGTTTGGTACAGAAGGCAGCATTTCATGTGCTCTGTGGTCCCCTTCCATCCACAAGGCAGCTTGCCTAGGCAGAATTCATCCATAAATCAGGTGATAGGACTGGGAGAAACAGATTAAAGGAATTGTTGCTGCTTTGAGCCCACTGAGAGGTTGTGCTTGTTCCTGGCTGTGGATGAAGGGTGGAGCTCACCACACCTGTGAGCCTTAAGAGCTGTTTAAGAGGAACATCTCCTACATCTGTTTTGTCAATTTAGCAATTTGCAGCAGCAAGCCCTATTTTCCCCTGGTACCTAGGGAGTCTTCTGCTACAGGTATGCTGCCCTTCAATACCATCACTAGACCAGAGCACCTCATCTTTCCTCCTAGCGTGTGCCTCATTGTCTGCAGAGGCATCATTGAGAGCTCCATGTGTGTTAGTACATTTAACATTCAGGGAGCAAGTGGTTTTGTGTTTATATCATTTTCTATTTCTTTCAAACCCTGTGGTTTGTTTCTGTATTTCCCTTGTAAATTCATACAAAACTGAGGGAGCGCGTTCTTTTAAAGACTGAAATCCTCACCTCAGACCTATAGCTTCATACTGCTGCCCATGCTGGAAGTCCAGCTACACTGCAGCATTTAACATGCAGCAAAATACATGCTGCAAATTTGCCACTCTTCAGGCTCGGGATCTTTGCATCTTATTAGGATGGCATTACAAAAGAAGCTCTGTAGAGATTGCTGGATGCTGTGATCGACTATCAAAGTGATGGGTGCTGTCAGAAACATAGATGAAGAGAAGACAATTTAAGGAAAAGGAGAAAGGAGCTTTGTTTCTTGTAATGAATAGATTTTCTTTCCCTTTGCAACACGATTTTTCTGCTCTTTCTTCTTCTCTTGAAGAGTGGCTACTTTCAATCTTTTTCTCTCTTTTGATCACAACACTGTGTCCTTTAAAGACCTTTGCTTCCTTTCACCCTACCTAGAGCCTTGCACAGTGGGTGACTAATGGCATCCACAGCTGCTGTCACTATCTCCCTGCTCTGATCTTTCCTCTCAGCTCCTTCTCAGGTGTTGACAGTCCACACATTCTTTTCCATATCTGCAGTTTCCTTTGTTTTCCCTCTCCTTTGCTTTATCCATCTCCCTTTCCCAGGCAGAGAAGCTTCTTGCTTACTTTGGGAAAGGACCATTTATGCAGCTGTGCTGTTTCACTCTCTGTTTCACCTACTTCACCAGGCAGTTTTAACTTTCAAACGGTTCCTCTTGACATGTTCTCTGACTTAACCCTTATGACAATTTTAGAGCATTTATGCTTCATTCTTATGACTTTGTAATCTTTGCCCTTCTATCAGGGCCACAGTTCATAACTTACAGATATCTTCCGTGTTACCATCTGATCTCTCCTTTTCATTTCTTATTTCAAGATTTCTTCATGAAAGGTCTTTTTTCCTCATTTTTAAAAGCACTGCTGGACCTTTTCTCTTCCAGTGCTGTCATCCTTTGCTAAGCCACAGAAAATGCTCTTTACAGCTTCTCTTGAGTGACCAGCACAGGCTTTGGGAGCCTGTTATCCCACCCATCCAGTCTGACTTCCCCGATCTCCCCAAGTATTTCTGGAGCCTGAGACTCACAAACCTGGGAAGTCCACACCTTTATCACCCAGTGTGTTCACATCAAGAAGCAGGAAATCAGGTTGACAAAACTGTCCCGTCCTTCTCTTCCACTAACTGATCATGCATGACCTTTCTCACTGGGAGCATGAGACATGCCCAGTATAACATGGCAACTCCATCCAGAAAGTCTCGATGCCTTAGAGGAAGGCCAGGTTTCTTCAGTCAGTGCTCCTCATACATTTCTGACCATGTTTAATAAAAAGGAGGAACTGAAAGGCTGAGTAGTAGGTAGAATAGGTAGAGAGGTTTGTGGTATACAAGTCAGAACTTCATTATTTCACTGTTGCTCTCAGTCATTGAATTCCTCCAGGTATCCTTTTTTATCTCAGATAGTCATACTTTAGTTACCTACTTTAAATGTTATCACTTTATTGCTAAAATTCCTTTTTCTTTCTTGGAAATATCTGTAATTCCTTTGATTTATGAACTTGTGATGGCATTAAAAAGAGAACTGAGGTTGTGGAAAACAATTGCCCTACAGAGGAATACCATTTCTCTTTTTGTTTTCTAAGACGGTGAACTTTTTCATTTGTTTTCAAACAAGCATTGCTTTTACAAGGTAACTTCCACTAGCTAAAATATCTGAAGCATCAAGAGTTCAGCAGCTTAGCAGAACTTTGAACAGAATTTGTCCTGTATATAAGAGATTTTTAAAAACATCTTAAGTGTTTCTTCCTTCATAGCTCCCTGTGCTGCCCCCTCTGATTCCATAGGGCACCGCTCTCAAAAGCACAGCTCTCTGTTTAAATTAGTGTATAAATAAATTAGTAACAAGGCTGGGTTTGTTTTTTTTTCCTTTCCATACAAACTACAGAGTAGTTGTGTATGTTTGACTGCTGTTGCGTGACAATAAAATGTACATGAATATTCTCTAGTTTGCTCCACAGTTCAATTTTAGTATTAATTAATTCATCATTGACTGACTTCAAGTAAACATAGCATCTGAATCATCTTATAGCCCTGGTAACCTTTCACCCATTCCTTGGAAAGTCACACTGACAAAACACATATCTGAAAATCAAACAACAACAACAAAATTTAAAAACAAAAACACACCCCCCCCAAAAAAAGCCCACACAAACAAACAAGAGATGGCAAATACTGATGAGGCATTGAGTGTGATGAGCACTTGAGTGTTGCAGCAGGTCAACTAAAGAGCGATCAGTTAAAGCAAGGCTGTGTGCTTTCACACAGAAAACAGTACAATCTTGAACGCCTATAGCAGTGGCAGCATGTTTTATTTCAGGTCAACCATTTGTAAATCCTGATGGGACACCGGCAATATATAATCCTCCCAGTGGCCAGCAAACGATGAGGAGCCAGATGGTGGGACAATCTCAGCAGCAGCCTTCATCCCAGCAGTCTCAGCAGGTTCAACAGCCACAGCAGCAACTGGCAAGTCACCTTGTCACACAGGTAAGTGTAGTGACTGTAGGAAAAAAAGAGAAAAAGTTCTCAGGGCTATGAAGGATGAACTAAAGGGTAGAAGATGCAGCTAGAAAAAAATATCAGGATGTTACTTTCTTTTGAAACAAATGGGGCCCCTGGTCTATATTTAAAATGTGGATGAAACAGGGAGGTGGATTTTTTTCAGTTCCATCTAAAGGATGGTTTCATTTGGAAAAGGACTGTTAAGTGAGTTGGTCTATGTCTACTAACTTCAGTTTAAAACCATCACCCCTTTTCCTGTCCCAACAGGCCCTGATAAAAAGTCTGTCCCCATCTTTCTGACAGGCCCCTTTTAAGTACCAAAAGGCCACAAGGTCTCGCCAGAGCTTTCCCTTCTCCAGGCTAAACAACCTCAATACTCAGTCTTTCTTCACAATTCTCTCCAAAGAGCCAGGTACTTCTTCCTGTCCCTTTTGACAGCAGTGTGATTGAGTCAAAGAATTCAGCACAACACAGGGTTCTACAAACTCTTACATGTCAAATTATATCAGGCTCAATCCATAGGTAGCCTGCTCTCCAAGCACCCCTGCCCCAGACATGGGTGCCTGCACCCCATGTTCTGTCCATGACCCAGCTCTGAACCAGAAGCTCTGGGGCTACAGCAGGAGAGGGGAAGAACAGTATAGTTTGGGAACAGTGCCACAACATTTAATTTTTCTGGCCCCTGGGCTGTCTGTGGCACATGGCCAGACTTGGCCAAGCATGGGCAGCAGGGCTTGGGTCTGGTTCAAACTTAATTTATGGATTGTGTGCCTGCTCTCCCAGAGCAGGATAGTCAGAGGTAACTACTCATGGAAGGATCCTACACCCTGCTTACTTGCAGAGAGCAGCCAAGATCTGCTGTGGTTCTTGTGTGGCTTTACCATTTGGCACAGTTTTATCCTGGGTTACCCAGAAATACAGTGCTTAAATTCAGTGAAGTTGCTTTGATTTCACTGGTTTGGACTTCAGTATTTGTAGCTCTTATTTCTTGATTTGGTCTTAGTTTTAGAGGATGGAGGTCGTACCAAACCTGTGTAAGACCCAAGCTAAATGAGAGATTAAACCAAAATGAATAGTAAAGCTATTCCAAGGTAATAGTACTGTAGAAAATTGTTCCTTCGCTTAGATAAACATCTGCTCCAAGCTGACGGGCCTGTCTGTTGATAATTCACAGCCTGTTCTTTGTCATTTTTTTTATTTTAGCTATTGTGTTCTGCCAAAGCAGCTTTTACAATTATTATTCCTTTGCCTATGACACACTCGGAGTTAAATCACTCATTATCAGCTAAATTCAAATATATGCTTACACTGTGCTGCTCTTCCATTTGATCTCTGCAAATTAAATGTAGAATCATAATTTGGCTTTGCCTCACATCAGTAATAAAAGGTGTAGCTGTGGCTTTATTTAATCTAACAGATAACCCAGTATATGAAAATGGGCAGAAAAACCTGTAATAAAGAATCATTTGGTATAAGGCTAAAACGAAGACTTCAAATGGCAGTGCCTGACCTCTTGTACTTGGGCTGGCGATGAGTCACCTGTGTTTTCAGAGCTGTGTCAGAGACCTTGGCTCTCAGTAACAGAGGTGGTGGTGGTTGTTGTTAACTCTGTCTAAGTAGGTTGTATTTATTGTCTTTCACTGTGTTTTTTTTGCAGCCTGTTCAGGCAATGCAGCCATCTTCTCAGTCAGTCCAATATCCAGCAGTTTCTTATCCTCCCCAGCATCTCCTGCCAGTCTCTCCAACGCAGCAGTTTTCTGTGGTACTAAAGATTTTTATTATTTTATTTATTTTCTTTATTTCCTTTAAGTTCAGTGTGTGAGCATGAATATACCCAAGACCCTCTGGGAAGTGCTGCCAGGGGTATCCCACAGGAGAGCCCATCTAACTTCTCACTTGCCTTAACACTTTTGGTACCAACAAGCATTTTGTAAGAGCATTCCCACAGATTCCAGTTATCTAACCTGGAGGATGATGTTAGGAGTGGGGCTCTCTGCCCAGGTAGCAGAACCTCCAGAAAAATGTTTTGTGGTGCCTATGGTAGGAGTTTGTATCCCTGCACTTTATGTCAAAGGAGCTATTGCTGCTCACTGGGCTTTTGAGATTTGGGTTATGCCCCCTTTAAGTCCATAGAGACTGGAGAAGATGCCTCTATAAATCATTGCTTTTTATTTTATATTATTTTATTTTATTCACTGCTTGGATTTATTCCCTGATGATACCAGAGCACTTGGAATACACGGTAGCAGTGAACCAGCTGCAGAAGGTGCCTTACATGATGCATCATGACAAAGCACCAATGGACATATGTAATAAAAATAAATAGAGTGCTCCTCTGGAGTCTGAATCTGGCTTGGTACTTGCCGGGCTAAGATTATACTGTTTGTAAAATGAAGCTGACATTTTAAGAGGCACTACAAGATTTTTTTCTGTTGTTTTTTTTCTCTCTTGCTCTAGTAATCTTGTTTATGGCTGATTTTTTTTCCCGAGGTAGAGATGTCACATAGTTACAGTAAGAGATGGAAACAAAGCTGAACAGGTGCTTGCAGCTAAAATGATGTTATTAATGCCTGGTAGATGAGCGGCACCATGTAAAGGACAAGAAAAAATGTTCCATGCTCAACAGAAGTTGCATACCTCAGTGCTAATTCTCTTGAAAAGTGTCTTGCAGGCATCTCGGGTTGTTCTTGTGATAGTCCCAGGAAGGCTGATATTTTTAGTGGCTAATTTAACAGTGACACTTCACCTGAATTAATGTCTTCAATGTACATTATATCATACAAATAATTTTGAAGGATTTTGAAGCTCTTGGTCTCTATTGTGCAAATCCAGAGACATTGCAGGCTCAATGAAGTTTCTCGTAGTATCTGTTTGCAGTCATTCACCATCCAGGTAAAAAATGTCCTGGCTTTTTAAAGAAACTACTTCAGACAGACAACTTATCTTCCTGAATGTGGATGCATAATGATGGTAAAGTTAATAGAATTGCTTTCTTATGCCACCTGAAGATCTGCCAGGCGTGTGTAAAGTGTTGGCCCATGGTATCTGCTCTCAAAGTGGGAGGGTAAGTCTCTGTGCAGTCACTGGCAGTGCTTTCCACAAGCAAACATTTTATTTATGTATTTATTTGATTTTGAAGTTTCCTGCCAATAAATAAATGGTGCAGGATAATTTTTGAGAAGGAGCACTACATGGATGCGAACAAAAAATCGAAGAGGGTCCTTTTAAAAGGATGTTCTAAGTGAAAATTATATTGCTTTATATTTATATTTTGCTTTATTCTCTATCTATGAGAGGTGTAAGGAAGGGACCCTAACCTGCAGATTAGCCCACAGTAGAGTTTTATGATGGATTTATTGCCGTATAGAATACCTTTTAATGTTGAGTATTTAGAAGTGTTATGATATGAGGACAAATGAAGATGCATAGAACCATATTTGTAATTATTTGACCTTCACAGAATCAATTCGAGAGCCTGATTAGTATGGATCTTTTTGCAAGACTGAACAGATATTATCTCAAATCATTGTATCATTGCTACGTGTAATGAGACTTGGGTCCATTGACTTTATTTGGTACCTTCACCCTACCATAGATTTCTGCCCCCCACTCCATTCAGATAAAGGAATTGTTTCCAATACTGAATAAAAAGCCTTGAAATAGCAACTGATGGCATAGCTTTTGGTAGCTTCTCTATGTTTATAACATTGCCTTTGCAAAAAAAAGGCCAAAAAGGAAAAGGTCTGACTCCTACTGAATTTCTCTTGGGATGGTTTAGAAACACAGGCAAATTTGCCAGCATGTGTTTGGCTGAGGAATTCTGTATTTGGGGGAAGAGGCTTTCATAGTGTTATTTTCATGCCCTTTATATTTGAAATGTCCTCTTGTAAAGCTCCCTTGTCATTTTGGAATAAGAGGGGGGATAGGGTGAAAGCTAAAAACACTTGGCTTCTGGGCCAAGTAACTCCAGTCACCTTGCAGCCTGAAGTCTTTGTCAAAGCATGTATAATGATTTTCATTTTAATTGCCTCCATTTTTGCAGGTAGCCATGCAAAGTTTGGCACGTATTTGAGCTGGGTGATTCCTTCTCCCCCTCCCCCAACCCCATCACGCTCTGTTTGAACCTATTTTTTGGTAATTTGCGTGTCTGCTGCAGACATTGTGTCAACATCATTTTCCACTGCCTTTTTGCCCTGCAGCGGGATGACATGACAACACAGTTTAACCAGATGAGCTTAAGTCGGCAATCATCAGGAGACAACCCTGAATCGCCTTCTGGCCCCGTCTACCCATCACCTCTCTTGCAGCAGCCTGCCCAGCAGCCCGGTTACATTATGGCTTCCCCCAGTCAGCAACTTCCCCCAGGAGGTTTCACAAGTTCGGGTCCACCAGTATCCCAGCAAGTGCTGCAGCCGCCACCGCCCCAGGGCTTTGTGCAACAGCCACCACCACCTGCTCAGGTAGGCAAAACCTTCGGCATGGTGCTCATTATCAAGAAGAAAATACCATGTAAAAAAAGATTATCCAGAATCTAGATTATTTACTTTTTAAAACAAGCTTAGCAGATTTTTAGCAGGAAGCTTGCAGAGCTTCTGTCATTTTAGCAGTTCCTTCTCTCTCCTCAAGCCATTTTCTGGACATATGTTCATACTCCAAGACGCATCTGCATGTGAGTATGAAGGATGAGGGTGAGTAAATACCCGCAGTCCTTTTTCCATGTATATGTACCAAAAGAGCAACATGCACATCAGCCCAGGTAGTCATTAATCATATTTAATTGACTTGAACATGCAAAATGTCACAGATCAGTAATTTTAACTGTCTTCCTGAAGACTGATTATGTTTTACTGCTCACTACCAAACATCTCCACTTGTCTCCAGGGTACCTTTACAGAATATTGAAAGTGATTACTGTCAAGAAGTAAAATGCACAGATGACTTTCTGGCCCATTTTCAAGGCATACACTTTAAAAAGCTAAATTTCTTAATCCAATTATAGATAACTTCATTCAAACTCTACTTTAAAATGATATTAATGCTATTTCTTCTATTTTCATTTTATCCTTTGGAAGAAATTATCTAAAAAAATAAAGCAAAAAACCCTTTCCCCATTTCTTTTTCACGTACAAGTAGCATAAACCCTCCTAGTTGTTGTGTTTGCCACTTCTTACTGAAAATCTCCAATTATGTTTGCTAATGGGATTCTGTATTGTCACAGTAATGAGGAATTTATACTGTTACAACATTATAAGTGGGATGGAGATCTAGTTAATTAGATCACTGATTAACAATAAAAAATCTGAAGGCTTCTAGAGGCTCGTATTCCATACGGGACTGCAACATTCATAGTTTCCCTACTTAGAAACTATAAAGCCATTTTTTCTGCAAGAAGAGGAGGCTTGTGAAAAATAGTTTTTAAGGAGATGAAGTTCAATGTAATGTGATTTTATTTTTTTTTAATTGAAACTATTTCTTGAAAAA
Source organism: Chloroceryle amazona (assembly GCA_027560015.1). Taxonomy (NCBI): domain Eukaryota; kingdom Metazoa; phylum Chordata; class Aves; order Coraciiformes; family Cerylidae; genus Chloroceryle; species Chloroceryle amazona. The sequence continues at coordinate 119,076 of JANHFX010013750.1, read as the reverse complement.
CATTTTGCTACTTGCCAAATATAGTGGTTTTTTACAAATTTTGGGATGTAAAAAGGACCTAAAGAGCACAATCCCCTGGTGAATCCCTCTCCCCATTTAGACTGGGTCTCCTAAGTGAGTAAGTAGAGGCTGTCCAGCCTCCTCTCCTCACACACAACCCACCAGTGCCCTCAGTGTTTCCAAGCATCATTTAATCAAACCTCACAACACTTCTGGTGAACCAGATAAATGGGCACACCTCCATTTTACAAGCTGTCACAGTGGCAGCAGGTGAAGCGATTCCCTTCCCAGCCCTGCTACCCAGGGAATGAAGATGGCTGTAGCATCCTGCTGTGGTGGGGACCCTGCAGCCCCCTTCTCTCCACCCTTGGGTGACACAAGGTTTGCCGCCCACCCTTGGTTTGCAGAGGCTGCTTATGCAGGTTTGCTTGCAGCTTCTGACCTGGACAGGCTGGAGAGTTGAGTGGTTGGTAGTTCCACAAGAGCAAGTATAGAGTCCTGCACCTGAGGAGGAATAACCCCCTACATCAGTACAGGTAAGGGCTTGACCTGCTGGGAAGCATATCCACAGGGAGGGACCTGGGAGTCCTGGTGGGACACGGAGTTCATCATGAGCCAGCAATGTGCTCTCATGGCCAAGAAGGTGGATGGCATCCTGGGGTGCATTAAGAAGAGTGTGGCCAGAAGGTGGAGAGAGGTTCTTCTCCCCCTCTACTGTGCCCTGGTGAGGACACATCTGGAGTATTGTTTCCAGTGCTGGGCACTCCAGTTCAAGAGAGACAGGGAGTTACTGGAGAGAGTCCAGCAGAGGCTATGAAGATGCTGAGGGGACTGGAGCATCTCTGTGCTGAGGAAAGGCTGAGGGCCCTGGGCCTGTTTAGCTTAGGGAAGACCGAGAGGGGATCTGATCAATGCTGATAATAACAAAGGGTAGGGTGCAAGAGGATGGGGCCAGACTTTTGTTCAGTGGTGCCCACAAGGGGCAGTGGGCACAAACTGGAACCCAAGAGGTTCTGCCTGGACATGAGGAAAATCTTTCCTTTGAGGGTGCCAGAGCCTGGCTCAGGCTGCCCAGAGAGGCTGTGGAGTCCCTTCTCTGGAGAGATTCCAAACCCACCTGGACAATGTGATCCTGGGCACTCTACTCTGGGTGACCCTGTTGGAGCAGGAGATTGAATGAGTTGATCTCCAGAAGTCCCTTCCAACCCCTGCCATGCTGGGATTCTGCCTGTTTGGCTGAGCCTTCATCACCTGGGGTGGGAGTACTGGATTTCGCCTTCACGCGCACAGTAGGGTTTTTGCTCGGTCTGGTGTAATATTAGCTTTGAGAAGCTGTTTTTATTCAATAATATTTGCTCTGCTGGAAAGGTAGACGAACCTCATCAGAGGGCAAGTGATGAGGAGGTTCTTCTTTATATATAGGCTGCGCTAGGACCAGTATGGCATGTCTAATGGCCACTGTGTCCATACCCCAGTTAAGGTCCGTATGGGCTCTTTCTTCCTGCACTGCAGCAAAGTAAAAAGTTCCTGAGGGCAGAAAAATACCTTTTGGTTTTGCAGCAAGTTCAGTTATTTTACTGGGGAGTAGTTTGTCCCTGGGAAGTGTAGAAAGGTGAGAAATTCAGCACCCTCAGCTTCCTTTGCATCTGCTGCAGCGTGTGCACTATTCTTCTCCAGCTTGTCGCTATTCCAAAACATCCTTGTCAGATGCCTGTGTGGAAGATGGTGTGGGGTGGTAAGTCCTTGCTGCCCATGTCCCTATTACTGTGAAAAGTGCAGTGACCTTGGTCTACTGGGAGGGATGGGGGGGGACAGCAGCTGTGTCTGCATGTGATGATGGGAACTCTTCAAATCAACATTTCGAGTTTTAATTAGTTCTCTTCAGCCCTAGAATGTGGCATGGTGGTTTGGCTACTACTTGTTTGGCAATTAAGGGATCCCTCTTATCAAAAGATGAGCAAGGCCTTGGGAAATAGTAGTTCCTCTGCCCTAACAGTTTAGATTTCTGTGCAGGGCAGCTAGACCCTGACTCCCTGTCCTGCCTATGGCAAAACATCATGGTGACCACTGGCAGTCGGAATTTGCTGTTAATTTTTTGGCCTTAGATGCAAAAGTAATGATGCTCCTGGATGGCAAAGGATGTGGTCTTGGGCTAAAACAAAACAAAACAAAACAAAACAAAAACCAACAAAACAAACAAAAAAAACCCCACACAAAACAAAGATGGTAATGCATGCAAAACTTTGTGATGTGTTAGTCAAGGCAATGCAATCGGTGTAAAAGAGCTTTTATGTTTCACATGTTGCTATTGAATTTATAGCAGTGAAAAAGAGGCTTGTCTCTACAGGCATAGTAGATCCTGTAAGTGCATTGGTGATATGGTTCTAGTTGATTGGCTGCAGTGCCCTGTAGGCTGTTGGTAAATAGCAGTGAAAACTCGGGTAGAGGGAGGTCCTGTTAGTGTGATCGCTTCGTTTGGGAGCTGAAAGGAGGAGAAAGAAATGCCCTCCACATTTAAATTATTAGCTTTTGTATTAAAGTTCAGTTTGATGTGGATCTACAGATTCCCAGTCTGTGTCAAAGTGGACTGAGTTTGAAGTGAAATGCCTGAGAAGTGCTGAGAGGACCCCTTACGTCTCTTTTGCTGCTACTTTCATCACTGCTATTCCCCAGCTTGAGAACAGAATCACAGTTTAATAACTTGAAAATAATAATCTGTCTTTGTTCAGCCACTTGGAAAAAAAGAGAAAACCAAAAAAACCCTAACTGTTAGTCTGAGTTTGCTGAAAGGGACTTTTAGCAGCAAATGCCTGTTTGCTTCTGTCTCACAAATAGCAAACATCTATCTTTTCTTTATTTTCTCCTATTTTCAATTTTCTTCTCTTTCTGATGTTTCTTCTGTAGCACTTATGGGCTCAGGTACTTCAGGAAGGGTCCTCATTTGGTTTTGTCAGCACTCTCTTAGTGGTGCTTGTCATTGCTCTGCCTCTGCAAATGAAGAAGTGGGAAAGCTGCGAGTACTGTGCCCATGGGAAAGGATATGCTCCTTTTTAAGTTATTTTTCACCTCTGACTCATTCTTTCTGGAAGGTATACAGGCACAATGATGTCCAAAAATGAGATGGCATGAATTCTTGGAGAAGCTTGGAGCAGTAATACACATGTTGAGGGATTTTTCACCTAAATTAATTTTGTCATCATTAATATTAGCTGTCTCTTTACGGAAGCACCCTCCTGGAGAATCCATAGCTCCACTAAGATAAAGTCTTTAGTTGTGGCATGTCTCCTCTAGGAAACTTGTTATAAAGAAGGTTGGGAGTGTGTGGGTCTTTCCTCAATAAACTCAGAAAATTATATTGGAGGACTTTCTACAGTTGCACAGAAGCCGTTATTTTTTGTTACTCATATTGTAAGGGAGGGAGGGAGGGTCGGTCTGTCCTTGGAGAATGCCTGACTGTGGTCAGTCAGATATTGGGAAGAAGTGGTACCTCCATGTGTCCGTACATCATTCGGGTTTCTGTTGCCTTTGGTCCCACTTATGCAACTGTAGCTTCCATTAGTGATTGTGTCAACATCACCTGGATGGAGGTGTTGATCCCAACCAAACTGGGTATCACCAGTGTTAAGAGAAGGTGGAAACCTGTCTGATGGCAGAATTGAGCTGCAAGTCAGTAGAGAGATAGTTTAGGAAAGTAAAATCAGCCTGAAAGATGTGTGGAGTCCTATTCCTACCATGAGGAAATAAAAAACATTCCTGTGAATTTAAGGAATGCTGCTAGAGAGGGGTCCTGGACATGGGTTTTCAACTGTATGTGGCCAGAAGAATGTATATGAGAGAAAAAAATAGAATGTGTTGGAAGGGTCAGCCTAGAAATCTGGAAGCTATTCACCTTCAGAATAAGAATATCCGAAGGGGTAAGGATCATCTGTCAACTATTTCCATGGTTGTTATTAGAGAGGGGGATTTTTCACAGTGTCAAGGATCAATAAACTATTATTTTAGACTAAAGAAGGAAGCATTTATTTATGTTATGGTCTTAGAAGGAAATTTTTTAATTTTTTATATTACTATTTTTTTATATCTTTTTTCCTTTTTTTTTTTTCTTCTTTCCATATATCTGGATAGGATTTATTGTTGGGATAACTGTACAGTCATGCTTGTTAGGACAGCGGAAACTTTCTGGTTCTGTAAATGAAGTATGTTATACAAGCAAAAGGTCCAAGATTAGATTGTGCCTTCACGTGGGAGAGCCATTCAAGTGTAATTGGGCAGGTCAGTCAGCTGCTACAGAAATTGAATGTTTTTTTGTTGAAGAGCACATAAACAGAGGTGTTAGTAACACTGATGTAATGAGAAAGTAAAAAATTCAAGAGGGTTAGAGCAGCCCATGTAAGTGATACTTATCTCCTATCCCTCTCTTTCCACTATTCATTAAGGCAATACTAGAAAGGACAAATAACATGTTTCAACTATTGGCACAGAGGGATACTCCAGAGAAATGAAAATGGATCCTTCCAAACCTCTCAGACACCTATTTATCCATGGCTATATTTCTTTGAATGCCCGATTTCTTAAAAAACCACACACACACACCCCCTCCAATCTAATCTTTCTAAGTGAAATGGTTTGGTTTTTTGTTGTTGTTGTTGTTGTTGTTGTTTGTTTGTTTGTTTGTTTTTTACCTAATACTCCTACTACTGACATTGTAGCCTGATAAGCTTCTAAATGGGGTATATAACAAATGTATTTCAATGAACTGAGAAAATGAGAGAAAGGGAGAAAACCTTTTACTATCTCTGAGGTGTTATCTATGTAGTAAAAATAAACATCTGTCTCCAAACTACTCTGAATGCTTCAGTCTACGTATATGTTTTTTTGCCAAGCATGTTCAACTCTAAACCTGACTTTCAAAACCTGTATTCTTTAGGCTATGTTTTAAAGTTAATACCTGCAGATTCTTTCCACAAGAGATAATTCATGTTGTTCTCATATGCTCGGGTATTTTCAAATATCATGGGGTTTGTATGCACAAGGAAATTTAGGAAGCTGAGGGTAAATCAAATAAATTTAAATCCTTTAAGTGAGATTAAGCTGCTGCCATGAGAAGTGAGAGTATTTCCACAGGGGTTTAATATTCTTTAATTTGTAGAATATGGTAATAGAAAATAAAGAATATTTGAGAGGATGTCTACTTTGTTCCCCTGCTCCAAAGCAGGATCAACTATTTGCATTGACTTTACTTAGAATGAATCTTCTTGCTTCTTTCAAGTCTCCTGTTGTAGAGTCTTGCTGAGAAATAAAAATATTTCCATGATTGAAGAGAAAGTGCATAGACCTTGAAGAAGGGATGGGTATTCAGCCTCTTGATTGACAGGTGATAGTGACTGCTGATCACTATGGAGATTTCACTTCACCAACAGGTCCAGCTTTGTTGATCCTGACACTTTTCACACCACGCTTATCCATTCAGTAGTCTTCTGCTTGCCCAATTAGTCATCCATACCCTCTTGTTGCCTAGTCTTTTTATCAATGCCTGTTCTTTCTCAGATGATATCAACTCTAGAAAAACTTGTCTCTTACAATGTTCTAGCAGCCTACAAAAGAATTCTGTTGCTTTTACTCTGATAATACTTTTTGGGTGATTGATTTGCATGGAGGAAATATCCCTGAAACAGCTCATTCAACTCAGAGTGGCAAGAATAATTCTTATTTTTGTATGAAAAAAAAACAAACAAACCAATAACAGAAACAAACCCAGAGCATATATCTGAGTAGGACAAAGGGGGCAAAAAATAATTTTATGATTTATTAAGAAATGCTGGCATATATAGCAGAAGTCACTAGAGAAGCAATGTTCTCCCAAGCTTCTGTCCCTCTGCTGTTGGTTGATACCATATGGTGTCAAGCTCTGACAGGTACCTACAGTATCCTCTGCAGCTGAAAATGAAAATTTTGAGTGCTCTGATCTTGCCAAGGGTCAGCTGAAAAACATTTAGCTCAAATGCCTCAGTAACAGCAGTGTAGCACATATAGGACAAATCTTTAGCTCCAATCACCCTCAAACTTCCCCATTCACCCTTTTGATAAGGTGAAGTTGTACACCTTGCTCTATAATAACAATAAAAACAGGAAAAAAAGAAGCCCGCATGCCAGAACTTGCTGACTCAATGGTCAGCTCCTGAAAGAAAACATCTATGATTGTTTTTTGAACTGCAGTTGTATTCACGCCAAGTACAGGAGCAGCCTTCCGAGGGGACCTTCATGTAAGGAAGGATGTAGCTGTCAAACAAGAGTATGAATTTAATAATTGTTTGTTACAAGTGTTTAAGGGCACACAGGCTCCATCTTTCCCTCTATCGAGCCATTCTTTGCTTTGAATTGACAGTTTTCTCCTGGGTTTGCTTAATGGTTTAGCGTGCTATCTATATGTATTGTTGATATGGAAGGTGTTGTTTGCATTCATTTCTCTGCAGCGATTCATATTTTACTCTAATTTCTTTGGTACATACATGTAGCTTTTTATGCATCCTCTGTGTTTTTATCTCTTTCAATTAATATTCTTTTTCTTCTTTTTCTTAAAGTACTTGAGGAAAAATTCGGGCACTGATACCTCTTTTCCTAGCAAAGCTGAAAGCAAGCAACAGTTCTTGGAAGGACAAACCTTGCAAATGCAAACCTTTCCTCTTGATTACAGTTACCACTAATATGCTTGACTAGAACCCTTTCTACCCTTCCAGTTTTGTTCTGTTTTGGGAATCTTTGAGCTTTAGAGCCCATCACTAGCTGCTGTTCTCTTTCTTTGCAGATGCCAGTGTATTATTACCCATCTGGTCAGTACCCTACCTCAACAACTCAGCAGTACAGACCCATTGCCTCAGTTCAGTACAATGCACAGCGGAGTCAACAGATCCCGCAGACTGCACAGCAAGCAGGTATTTACAGTTCTTACTTGCTTCTTCAGCTGCTCTCAGTGCCTTTGCTGGTGAAACCTATTGATTGTGTTCTGATGTTGAATCTGAACAGCAGAGGAGAAAGCTTGCTGCTGTTACATACATACTGTTAAATACAGTGGAAATTACCGACTGGGAAACCCTTTGCTTGGAGATACCAAACAATGGAAGATCTGCTGTCCTACCTGCAGTACTTTGCCCTCAGCTGCTGTTGTCCACATGACAGGGCACAGAGAGAGCTGGGAGGGAAATGGTGTGAACGGTCATGTTGCGCATTAAGCCAACCATTGTAGGTTGTCCTTCATCATGTAAATTTCCCAAACATTTGTAAGGCTCTACATGGTGGATAGGTTTGCAGTGAATGCAGGAGGAGCCAGTCGTGCTCCACCACCTTCTACTCCATTTAAGACTGAGGAGCAGTGAGGTGGGGTTCATGTGGTTGGTGCCCATCGGGACCAGCAACATGCAGCTGGAAGGGGGGCCGTTACACTGTAAGAGAGTGAGTAGCAGGTCTCACAGTGAACCGGTCTCTTTTTCTGCTGTGTCATTCCACCCCTGATGATACCAGAGTCAGAGGGACGTAGACAGAGTCGGGCTGGTGCATGTTGTTGGAGGGTGGGCATGATGCCTGCGAAAGGGTCCTCACATTTCAAGCAAATAAACACATTTTTTTGGTTTTGGAGATTTTTTTTTTTGAAGTTCTTGATGGTTTGTTTCTTTAGTGCACATCTTCCATCATAGTGTGTCTCAAACAGTAACTCTAAGGTGGTGCTTCCCAGTAGGGTTTGCAATTACAGACATGACAGGTAGGATGAAGACTCCTCATTTTGTCTGGGCTTGGCAAAAACCCTTCAGAATGGCAAAGCTGGTTCCCTCTAAAGGCATTGATACGACAGGTTTTTAAGATGCAAGCCGAGAGTCCAGACGTGAGACTTGAACAAGGTTTACAGGGTCATCCAGCCCGTCAATCTGTCTCTGTAATGTGACTACTGGCAATTTTGTTCGCACTTTCTGAGGCTCTTGGGGAAACAAAGACACGGCGAACGCAGCTATAACTAAGCGATTGATTGCTCTCTTTGAAAATGTTGTTCTATGTTCTGATAAAATGTGCAATGTTTTGGTCAGTGTTGCTGGTGGCTGACTGTGTTTGCTTTCATACCTTCATATTTATACATCCCTGAGAGAGAAGAGGGTGAAATATTGCACAAAGATCATCTCTCTCTTCCATCTTCTTCTGCCTGACAGTCTAGTACCATATTTATTATCTCTATATAGTGGGTCTTTGAACCTAAGTGTACATCAGCTTGGTAGATGCAGACAATGTCGTCCGTGTTGTTATGAAACCGTATTTATCAATTTAATGCTACATCCGTAGCATGCTGGAGATTACGGTGAATGAAGTGTACAAGAGGTGGTCTGAAGCACTTGAGTGATGTTCTGGAGAAGTTCCAGCTATTTGATCTTGAGGACATCCTAGTATTAAAACTGTATTGTAGCGCAGGAGCTGTTATGTCTGAGCACATACAATGCAGAGAGGCAAATGCTAATTTTGTTTCTGTGTTTAGTGCATCGTTTTCCAAACATGTTTGGAAAACATGAGTCGAGGAGTTTGTGTAAAATCTCTGGTGCATCAGTCTTTTCCTGCAGCTCATTCTTTCAGCTGCCTTCTCAATTGGAAATGTTATTCTTGTCTCTTGCATAAAAATGAAAACATTGTGGCTACAGTTTAGTCTCCCCACTGTGGCAATGATTTTAAGCATTTAGCTTCTTTTCAGATCTTGAGACTTGGCTGAGAACAAATTCCTCAAGATGGTTCATCCCTTTGGGCTCAGAAGCGCCCTTTTCCATAGCTCTTGTCCGAGCATGTTGTGGGTGTACCAGGAAACAATATCTGGTTTCCTACAGGTCTTTTATTGGACATAGTGTAAGGATTGTTCAAATTTCTGTTCCACTACATCACTTGTTATTTGGAAAATCACTGGCTTTTCAAAATGTCACGTAATTTATACTGAAATAAGAGAGAAAGTATAATAAAGGTTATTATTTATGCTGCAGATTTATTGCAGGAGGTTCACGGTAAGCACTGAGACACCAAAAAAACACCAAATTATTCCATGATGGTTTTGGATGATTTCATGCCTTTTTGTGATTTCTGCTTTTCTTACCATCAGCCTCACTACACACAAATATTTGGTTCCTCGTGTGCCCTGTGGCCTCAGACCACCTGCAAACTCCTCATCTCTTTTGGCTCTTCTTTGATGCCAGTAGCTTCTCACTGGGCAGGAGACGGTGTTTTGCTACCACAGCAGATTGACTGCTGGCATCTAAAGAGAGCAAATAACTGCTAGCCCGTCCTGCAGCCTTTTGAGGGTAGGTCAGGTGAGCTGGGGCATGTCCCACCCCTTTCAAGCCACTGATTTTTATGAAGCATGAGAAATGTCCTATCTTTATAGCTTCCATCTCTTTGTCAAATGTGATAGAAATTAGACGATGAATGGAAGATGTATTCTGAGGGTTGTTTGAGGAAAATTGGCGGAGTAATCGCACTCCTTTTTCCTTCAGAAACCAATATAAACCAACCAAACAAAACAAAAGAAAATATAAAACCAGAAGAGAAAAAATTTCAATCTTCCTGTACATGGCTAGAAACTGGAGGCAGGAGAATGAAGGAGAACAGCGCTGGATGAAGAGAGTGCAGGTCAGGAATGTTGAGTATGAAAGGAGGGAGCAGATGGGAAGAAGGCAGATGAGAATACCATTTCTGAAATGGTTTCCCCAAAGACCTTGTGACACTGGCTGCTGCTTCGGAAGGAGAACGGCTAGAGCCCAGACTGTCTGCCTGTACCTGCTATATGGCTGGAGCCTCAGCCTGGCAGCTCAGAACATGTTTTATTAAATTTTTAAATTTGCCTGCTTGGATGAGCTTTTGGAAGCTTTCAAAGCAGGAAGCTTTCAAAGCAGCAAGCAAGAAGTTTCCCCACCTTTTCCCACTTTGGGCTGCAGAGGTCAAAGTCTTATGTAATGCCAGCAGTTTGTTTTCATTTTTTCTTAGGAAAAATCTCTTCAGGAGCAGAGTGACGTTGATGGTTTTTACAGCAAAGAGCTAAAGTAAAATGTCAGCACAGCATCTGTGGTGGCTGAGGGAGCCTATGCTCTCTTGTGGGCTCTGGAAGGAGAGCAATATTAAGTTAAAATGGCTCCAGGGCTGAAAAAAAAGATGAGCTCATCTAAAATTAGATTAGAGCTCTGACAGCAATAAATCATTTGCAGAGAAGGATGGGAACTTTTTTGTGTGTTTATTTACCATTTTTTTTTTTTTTTTCGCTAACTGCTGCCTTGTATCAAAAGTGGCATGTTTCTGGCAGAAGCCTGGTAAAAGAGAAGTTGTCCATGCAAATTTTTATCAAAACCTCTGCCATTTGAATTGCATTCCATTCTGGTCAAGACAAAATGTGCTATCTGACGGCATGGTAGCATGGCCTGTAAGCAGAAATAATTTTAATTCACTCAGATACGTACCATTGTCTCTCTTCATTCTGCTCCTTCTGCACCATTCTTGTGCCCACTCCTGCACAATGCAGAGTTTCTCAAAGCATTGCTGTTGAGCAGGGCTGGGGTGAAGTCGGTGTGTGTCACTCCCTGGCGCACATAGGACGTCATAGGTGGGTTTTTAGGGTGTGTTCAGGCAGCTGTTCTCAAAACCAGGCTGCTCATTTTTCAAACTATTTGGGTGTATTGCTGTTATTTCTGCACTCTAAACGGACCATACTGAAGATACTGTGAAGTGCCCAGTTGTGTAACCACGCAGAAGATAATATTTCTGTATTCTCATCTAGTGATACTCTATAAATTGCGTGTATAACATCATCAGTATTTCAGTCTTCAGTAATTATCCCTATATTGATGGTTTTGAAAGCTTTCAGTACTAGTTGTGTTTGAATATAAACCCAGAGATATATTGATGATAAATCAGTAATGATTTGTATTTTGTCATGATAGAAAAATCAGCAATGCATTATTTTGTATCTTTGTCTCATTATAGCAAGTGCTGTGCCTTTGAGGATTTTTCATCTTTAAAGCACTTCATAAACATGAGCTGGATAAGTACACAAGTATAACTTTGGGATAGGCAACTGTTCTTACTGCCAATCACAAACAAACAAGCTGCAATATATTACATATTTAATTATATTTTTTCCTACTTTGGTTCATTGTTGTATATTTGCCTTTTGTTGCAGATAATTTTAGAGCACAATTATATGAAAATTATATAGAGAAAATAATCTTTAGATTCTTGTTTAAGCCTAGTTCTAAAAGGTAGTTATCTCGGTCTATCGCATGGTTGTATGGTAAAAATCCATAGTGTGTGTTTTGCATTGGTAATGAAGATCATCTTGAGGAGATTAATGCTAACACCTATAATATTTGGTTAAAAAGGTTTACACTGTAGTATTTCCAGAGAAAATAAGATGGTGTTTGGCATAATTGGATGGTGTGTAATTCCTGTAATTAATGTAATGATTTTAGGATTTCTCATGCATTTGAGAATCAACAAAGGTTGCCATTATATCCTATTTCTGTGCTGAGATAGCATGAGAAGGCTTGGATCGCATAGGAAATGGGCAGTAGGCAAAGGGAGCTATGTGAGGAAAAGTATGTATCTGAACACTACCTGGATGTAAAATCCTTTCTTAATAAGTATACATAAATCTTCTGTAAACAGCAAATGTTTGTCTGGAAGGAAAGGTAATATTTCTGATGGAGTACTGGGTTATTAGCCGTTACAGCTTCCAGTAAGGAAAAGGAGGTAATTGTCTTTTTAATGCACCTCTGAAACAAATTTTAAGTGAAGACAAAGTGTACTTGAACGGAGTCCATAAATTTGTTTTAGTTAGAAATCAGAGTCAAATTGACAATGAAGTACGGAATTTTTTGCCTTATTTAATCATGTAGGTGTCAGCATAATTGAGTGTTATCTCTGAGTCTCTTTCATCCTCTTTGTCTTCTAAAAGCATTTGTCTCTATAAACTGGGGCGGGGTGGGGGGGGTTGTGGTAACTGGGGGAAGGGAAATGTGCAGCAATAAAAAAAAATTACATTGATTTGTTATCATGGTCATTAGAGAACCTTATAAAGAAAGATTGCCACTTTCTACCTTCATTAGCAACCTGACAGGAGCTCATGGTCCATGATAGATTTGTTTGCATAATTCCCTCTATAATTTCTATGCTTATATAAACATAAACAACTTCAATTTTTAAGTATCTAATTATATGAAGAAACTATTTCTCCAGCAGTAATTGCTTACTGTACTGTTGAAACAGATTGGGACTGAAGGTGTCCATCTGTGTTTAATGCTGGGTTTTTGGTTTTGTTTTTTTGGCAGATACTGCTGCTTCTGAAAAGCATTGCAAGGGAGTGTGCCTTGTTGTGACAGGGGCTTGACAGGAATGAGAAGGGCAGAGCCCTGCTGGTTTAGATACTTTCTTGTAGTAGTAGTACATTCACTTACTAAAGTTTATTCAGTGCTTTGAAATTTAAAAGCCTTTTATAAAATAATAGGAAGGAGTGTGTAGCAATTGTAGTAGGACTAAATTCAAAATCATGATCTCAAAGTGATCCACAGCGGCATCATTTGTTTCTGTCCAGGTCTTTTGTGTTTTCAGTTGCCCAGAAACTTAAAAGCTTTCTCTACAAGCACTGCCGTTTGGACAATAGCGAGTGTCTCGGAGCAAGAACATCTGCAGGGCAGAGCTCAGTGCTCCTCCTGCCAGCTACCTTTGAGACTTGAGATGGCTGTGCCGTGGAGGTGCCTGTAGCAAACCTCAGGGACTGCTCCTCAGGCTTGTTCTGCTTGGTTTTTTTTCCCCAAATCACATCTGGAGAAGAAGGAGCCCTCAGGTTTTTCATTTAATTTTATGATCTGGTTCCAACTTTAGACATTCCATGGTGGGAGAAACCCTGAGAGGGTTTTAAGCCCTGTTGTGCACTGCAGGGGAGATGCTTGCCGGGATCTTTGCTGCTCAGGGACGTTCTCCATCTGCCTTACAGATCTTTCTTTAAATATGTAAAGAAAGTGCATGCAATTTTCATGCATTAAGTGCATGAAAAAGAAGGGCATAAAGCAAGAAACTTACCCAGTTCTGATTATACATTTCATGTTCTGTTTTTGCAAATGTAAGGTCTTGCTTTTATTGTATTTCACTATCATACATGGTGCGTGATTAAGCTTCAAGACCCCTCTACCTCCTCAGTGTTTCATATTAGCTCCCTATAGGGTGTTTCCTACCTAGAATTTTGCACCCTGGATTTCAGTCCCCTACAGCTGGAGAAGGATCCTGTGACGGATTATTGCATTCAGGACTTTGAGAAGCCTACCGGGAGACCCAGGACTGGGGCTTTTAAATTTCTAGTCTTAAGAAACACTAAATCCTGTTGCCACTCTGAAATTAAACCAGAGTGCTTCCCCAGTACTGAACTACTGTTCAGCTGTACAGAATATCTGTACTTTAAATTAATAGCAGAATTAATACTCTCACACTCCCTGCAGCATACTCGATTCTAAAAATTAAAAGGCAAAATCACTTTTGTCAAAAAGCTTTGTTCTTCCTCAAATGACTTGTTTAATTATTCAGCATTCACACCAAGAGAAAACAAAGATTGGAGGAAGAGAACACTGGTAAGGCTCAACAGCCCTAAGAATCTTAAGACAGGCATTTATTTGTGGTTTTCTTTCAAGGCTTATCAAGTTTTGTTCAACTTCTGTAGCACTAATTAAAATCTGAGCTATTTCTGACGGTGTCCCTAGGGTTTCACACTCAAATACAAGTTTGTTGATTTGGTTGTTTGGCTTTTTTTGTTTTGAACTGGTTTTTCGTTTGTTTGGTTGGGTTTTTTGGTTTGGTTTGGTTTGCGTTTTTTTGTTTGTTTGGGGGGGTGTTTTGGTTTGGTTTTGTTGTTGTTGTCTGGTTTGTTTGTGGTTTGTTTTGGGTTTTTTTTCATTTTTTTGAGAATTAGTATGTGTTAATCTCATCTCAGTTAATGTTCTGGAGAAAGCAGAGAGAGAAAAGATTTCTGACAGCATTGTGCAGTGGATGAGACTTCAAAATACCCTCTGTAAAAATTGCAGAGGCCACACTAAGAAGTAGGGAGTGCTCAGAGGTATTCATCAATGCCTACAAAGAATCCTTGTATTTTTTTCTGCCTCTTATTTGCCAAAAACACTCATCCGTCCTCTCTATTGGTAATTCTGTGCTGGATCAATGTGCAGTGCTCCCAGTTCTTGCACTGGAATTTTCCAGCACTGAATAATTGCGAGGTTTATATTCTTGTCCTTGAGAGCAAAGATAGATTTCATTATTTTATTTCTATTTTTATTTGTTTCTTTCCTTTTTATTTTCTGCCCTTGCTAGAACTAGTGGAGCCCCACCACTGGCAGAAATGTTAGAAGGCCTTTCTGGAGGGGCAGAGGCAATCTCCAGCTCTGCTTCAGGTACACTGCTCGCAGTAGGTGCTAAGTCTATAAGCTTGGGGGCTGTTTGCCATAATTTCACTGCAGACGAAAGCATTGCAGTGGGCTGGAGAAGTGCAGGGACAGCTTTTGGGTGTAGGCTAATAGTGGAAGAAATACTCTGAGTGTACACCAGAGATCTGCACTGGAAAGGGATTGGTTTTGGCTTTAAAGTTGCTGTTGGTTGAGGATTTAAGAATCGAAGCACACTTCGCAGTTGTAAAACTTAATAGAACAGGACACTTAGATTGGGATGCAGCAGAGGAAATGCGAGAGAATATGAGATGCCTGGAAGAAGGGTCACAGGGTGTTCAGTGTTAAGACAGATATGTAAAAAGATCACAGGGCCTTTATCTGAATTTTGGTCAGCCTTGGTTAGAGTCAGCTTTTGTTTGCCTAAACTATCTTCGTGAACCAGCAACATGCTCCCCAGCTGAAAAGACACAGGTTGCCGATGGAGAGAGTCTAGGGAAGGTTCTTAAGGTGCTGAGGGGACTGGAGCATCTCTGTACTGAGGAAAGGTTGAGAGCCTGGAGGAGAAAAGACTGAGAGGGGATCTGATCAATGCTGGTCAATAGCTAAAGGGTGGAGATCAAGAGGGTGGAACCAGGCTCTTTATAATGGTGACCAGTGACAGCTCAAGGTGCAGTAGACAAAAGACTGGAATCCAGGAGGTTCTGTCTGGACAGGAGGAAAAAATTCTTTCCTGTGAGGGTGTCGGAGCCTGGCCCAGGCTGCCCAGAGAGGTTGTGGAGTCTCCTTGTCTGGAGAGATTCCAAACCTGTCTCGATGTGATCCTGGGCAACCTGCTCTGGGTGACCCTGCTTTAGCAGGGGGGTTGGACAAGGTGACCTCCAGAGGTCCTTTCCAACCCCTACCAGTCTGTGGTTCTGTGACTGTAAAAACATTTTCATTTTTACTCAACAACAGTAGACATCCAGAATGTTTGCATTTATGTAGCATTATGTTGTCTTAATTTCTCTTTTGTTTGTTTGCAAGTGAAATGTGATTGATACTGTGGTGTGTGAAGGAAGCACCCTTGAGTTTTCCCAAAGAAAGGAGCTGGTTCCCTTAGCAACAGGCAAGGATATGCAATACCTCTCCAAATAGTTCTTCACCTCTTCCCCAGGTCCCACTCCCTACTGCCACTTGCTCATTATACACCAGAGCAGAGAGTGCTCCTGCAGCATGAGCTAATTGTAATGCGTGAGGGCTGGTAGCTGTCAGTGGTATTGGACAGAGAATAGAGGAAAAAAATTGAATTTGCTGGCTGAGTGTCTGGTTCGAACAACAGCTTGATTATTTCTGTTATTACGAGTGATGCATCGTCCCTGCTGAGGTTTTACTTCTAGTGGGTATCGTTGGCATTTATCATTATGAACGATAAGGATAAACGCAGGTTTTCTTGTTGCAGTCTCTGGTGAAGGTTCCCTCATGGCTGATAGGATGTAGATTGAGACGGGAGAGAAGTGATTCTTTACTCAGCCTTTGCTTCTGGTCTAAAGACCTTGCTGTAAATGTGAGTCATTTTACATTAATTCACGCCAGTACTGACAAATAGAGGTTGGTTTAAACTCTTCAGAGCTTCTGTTTCTGCTTCTGTTTATGTACTGGTGGCAAGACATGACTATATCCTCATCAGCCATGTTATTTTCAGGATGCAGAGGCAAATAATCACACTACTTCTGATGCTCAGCTGAAACTCATTTTTGCAAAATGCTCTTTTTAACCTAGAGATTCCCATGATGTAGAAGTTTGAATCTCTAAGCCAACTATACATGAATAGTTGGAAGTGAAATATGCTTTTACCCCACTATATCTGGGAGATGAGTTGAGAGGTACTTTATCAGAGGTTTTCCTTCTGTCTCTTTATGTATTTAACTTAATTTAATTTTTATTTTCAATGCAATGCTCAGTATCCTAGTGTATTGGCAACAAATACAGTTTTTTGATTACCGTTATAGAAGAAGAACAAGGAAAGGGAGACAGGCCAATCTGTGCCTCAATGATTGTTGCACCAGAGTCGGGCCAGGTTGCTACAGTGATGGTGCTAAGACCTGTATGTGTAAATGCGAAGAGATTTTCACCCCTGAGATGCAGGAAAGGGCTAAAAGAATATTAAGGTAGGCACTGTGGTGGCTGTCCAGTTCAGGGCTGTTGTCCATCTCTAAAAAGTTCCTTTAACAGTATAGTTAAATCAAGAAGAAGCTTTTACTGTGGCAGCTGTTCATTCATTCTCTACACCTAAAATGTTTGGCACCCAAACCTCCCACCAAGTGCTGAAAAGAGCAAGTAGCTTTAGGCATCGTACGTGTAGGATCCCTAAGGGTGCTTTCCTGAATGTTACTGTTTAGAATAATTCATGGGTTCACAAGTGTTTGATTTCTTATCATCTTCACACTTGGTGTTGCTTACATTTGCTTATTCATGAAAACCCACAACCTGGGGTTGTTTACCCTGGAGAAGGGAAGCTCAGGGGAGACCTTGTCAGTCTTGACAACACCCTGGCAGGAGACTGGAGTGAGGTCAGGGTAGGGCTCTTATCCCAAAGATCAAGTGATTGGACAATCACTTAAGGAAGTTGCTTCAAGTTGCACCAGGGGAGGTTTAAATTGGACATTAGGAAAAATTTCTTCCCCACAAGGGCTGTCAAGGCCTAGCCCAGGGCAGTGGTCGAGTCCCCATCCTTGGGGGGGTTTCAGAGTCATGTAGATATGGTGCTGAGGGATGTGGTTTAGTGGTGACCTGGCAATGCTGCGCTAATGGCTGGATTTGATGACCTTTATGGTCTTTTCCAACCAAAAATGGTTCTGTGATAACCATCATGAGAAGTCAGTCATGGACTTTGCCTGTAAATAACAATAATAGTTAGCCTGTTGTGAATCATTTCTGAGCAAGCAAATATTTAGGCTATAATTTTTATATATTTGTATCCTTGCTCTTTTGTCAACCCGAATTACCAAAACAAATTTATTATATGCTTCAGCACTGTCATCAGGGCTTCCAGGTAGCATGCTGGTAAACCAGGGCATCTTCAATAGCATCTGCTCAAAAGTGCTGTATTTCCAGTTGGCTCCTTGGTGAGAGCTACCTTTCATCAGGTACCGACCGAGTCTGCAGGAGCACAAATGGCTGGATTTTTACATGTCCTACAAAGGAACCTCCACAAATTAAATTTTTAAGGTTACCAAGTACCACTTCATAGAATAAGCAAAAGAGGGGAAATATATTAAATTATAAGAAGCAATGTGCTGCTTCAAAATGATTGCTGTAGTAATAGTTTGTATCAAATGGCAATTTTAATTCAGTCTCTATTGGAGAAATAGAAGGTGGTTAATCTGGTAGCACATTGTGAAAACTAAGGGCTTAAACAGGATCTCAGTGAGACTGTTCCTTCACTTAACCTTGAGCTGGGCAATAAATAATTATAAATGCAGCTCCATTGCAAGGCAGAAGTCATTTGGTGAAATAGAATTATCATCTAATGCAGGAATTAGGAATCTGAATTAGGTTTCCTGATGTTCTTTGTTCCAGAAAAGTATAAATTGCCTGTGATTTGTATGTAAAAGAGTGGAGACTGATTTTACAAATCACCTTTTCTACCCAAGCTATCACCAAATGATTTGTAGTTCAGGCAAATGCTCTCATGGGGTCTCAGCTGTAACTTACAGAGCATCTGATGGTTGAACTTGTTTTATGGAGGGAGAAGGTGATGTCCAAGGTGCCTGAGTGTACTAACAGCTTTTTTTGATAATTTCCTAGCTTCATTCAGGGCACCTCATCATCAGTGCTGCCTTCCACAGTATTTTCAGTGGTACCACATCATCAAAAGATACAATTCACGTCATGAAGCAGCATACAGGATGCTCTGGTAAGGAGAGGCAAAGGATATGGAAGAAAAAAAATAAACATGGGAGTGAAAAGAGCTGTATTTTTCTGATCGAGAATTGTGCTCAGCATACTGGCCCACTGGAACTATAGGCAGGAGCTGTTCAAGCCCCCAACTAGCTCCATAAAAATGGGAAACCATGAGTTGGTTGTCATAGAATTAGGGAATGTTTTGGGTGAGAAGGGACCTTTAAAGGTCATCTAGTCCAACCTCCTATATCAGGGTTGTTATGTCAGGATGATGTTAAGGAAGGAAATGTTCCTAACTAAAATAAGTCAACTATTACTCTGTTTTTCTTTGAATCACTCGTCTCCATGTCCCAGAAATATGGTGGAGAAACACTGCAACACGTTGCCCAGAGAGGTGGTAGAAGTCCCATCCCTGGAACCATTCCAGGTGAGTTTGGCCAGGATTAGTTGCAGGTGTCCCTGCTTACTGCAGGGGGATTGGACTAGATGGCCTTTAAAGGTCCCTTTCCACCCAAACCAATCTATGATTCCATGGTGGGAAATTCACAGTGATAAAGACTCATTTGCTTTCATCCATTTAGTCTATGTGCTGATAGTGAGCTACGGATTGTTTACAAACTACACTGAAGAGATCTTTGAGCTTTATAAAAATATAAAATGTTAAAAATAAATGTAATGTTCAATTGCACACATGCTCTTCATTTCTTCTGTGCAAATTTGAGACTAACCAAATGGCCACAAAGACTGACATGGCACACTTCAGTTTGACAGAAGTTCATAAAGTGTTGCTTGTACCTTTTTCCCCATTTTTCTCCCTTTGATGTATGTTTCTTGTTGCATTTTAAGGAAGAAATGGCAAGTGCAGAGCTATTCATTGTTACTAAGAGCTGTAGTCAGCTGAGCAGTGTGTGGTAAGACTGAGTCTTTTTAGTCCTCAAACAAATCGGTTTTCTGACTGATTTGAAGCCTGGAGGAGAGCACAGCTAGTTCAGTTTCTGTCTGCTCATTCTGTTCTGTCCTGATTAATACATTACAGGAGTTTACAGCGGTGCTTGAACTGCATTAGGCAGCTCATTTGTGCTATTATATGGCCCATTGTGTAAATATAGAAAGATATGATTTATTGGAGAAACAGGTGGAAATACAGTTTGCCTTAGAGAGTTGTTTTTAATTGACTAGTAAAATGCAGTTTCTGAGTAGGCCATAATTAATCAGCTAAAATGCTTTTCCTGAGTTTCCTCCTGTAAATAAGCAGACTCAGCACATCCATCAAGCAGAAACTGAGAAAAAGAGAAGGGAAAAAGCCTGAGTTGCCAGTGAGCAAAGTGGTTGTATTTCCGTGAAGCAGTCCCAGCGAGGCGCTTTGCCGAGCAATCACAACGTTGGCCTTGAAGAGAAATCCTGAATTTCTCATTTCTTGTAGGTTTGTTCAAGTTTTAATGCACTTGCAGTGGCTACTGAATGATGGGAAGGCAGCTGAGGTGGTTGAGAGGAACACTGGCACAAAAACATGGGCTCATAAACCAAAACCTTTCTCTGATACTCCCTAAGTGGTCTCTCACATTTTCTCTCATCTTCTTTTCGTTATGTTGTGATGTGCACGTACGTCGGTAGTTACTGTAAAAGCTCTAATCCTGCTGAGCTCACTGAATACAAAAGTGAAGTTTAAAACTTGTGTTGAATACACGTTTTATAGCAGCACTGTTATACTTTTGAAAGTCTTTATGTCTGGAGATGCTTACTCTGGAGATGAAACAAGAGATAACCCGGTTTTGTCGTAATACAGTAATTTTAAATGCTCAGTAAGTTTTGGTAATCAGAAATGTGATCTAGCTTGACTTTTTGTATATATTGTTTTGTTGACAGACCTGTCACACTGAGAGGGAGGACTTCACCAAGCACACTATGCTGGTGATGGAATGGGGGTGGTTATTGGCACATCTGCTGTGCAGGTCATTCAGTTCAGACTCTGCTTTAGTAGATTCAAGAATGTGTCATTTATCTTCTTGTTCAGCAAATTGAGAGCGAGATATATTTTTTAGTACCTGAAAGTCATAAAGGACTCCCAGCTGTTCATTGTTTAGTGCAAGGTCCACAGAGAGGGGTATTTGCAGGGAAGGGAGGACTTCCTGAGTGTGGAAAAGAGGGGGATGTTTGGGGGTCCATTACAGAAAACAGCCCTCAGAAAATGACCAGCTAAATTTCCAAGAGTTGACTTGTCTTCAAAAATCGTAAGAACTCACTTGTTGGAGTGAAAGACAGAAGTCCAACAGGTAGGTGGGGTCATGTGTACAATTTCATAGCTCGGTTGTGCTGTGAGCAAAAGCCATAATCTTCCCAATCATTGGTCAGTTCCTTAGGTCAAGGCCATGTGTCATGTCTTGCCAGTGGTATTGAAATTAGGGATTATTTTGTATTAATTTTCTAAGAATGCCCAAGAGTTGCTTAAGAAACTGCCTTAGTCTTACTGCACACTGAAGGTACTTAAAAAAAACGCTCTTTCAAGATTCAGTGTATCAGTTGATTTTTTTACCTTTGCTCAAAGCCTGGCTTTCCAAACATTTTATATTGCTTTCTAGTGTCTAAAGGACAGAACTAAGAAGATACTGGATCTGTCCTTTTAAAATGCTTCTTTCTCTAATCACCTGCAATTTCTACAACTTGCTGTATCTGTCATACTAGAAACACAACCTATGGGTCGCTGATGTCCATGGGAAGAATTGTATTGGCCCCAAGAGCTGCCCTTTGCTGGATGAATGTTGGGGGCTTCATAGTACCAATGGCTCAATCTTGTTTAAAAAGTACTTTTTTTCTTGGAAACAACTTTATGATGTTAAGATCAGTCCCTGTAAGATGGAAGGAAAGGTGAAATAGGCAAGGCTAACTGAAATAATTCCGTCAGTTTGGTTGCTTTCATGTGAAAATCAGCCGCCTCCATTGACTTGCCCTTTTTTTCCACCTGCAGTGGTGCTGTGGGCCACTGGAGTGCATATTTACACCCTGTTCAGGTAATCATTTCAGGGATATGAGCCCCATCTTGCTCTGGAGGACTAGCTCCCATGTTTAAAATGATTTTTCCTCTATAAAGACTCCCCCCCCGCCATCTGAGGCAAGAGTGTGAGCAGAACTGAGCAATACTGCTTCCTAAGGGAGAGAGGATTCTCTTCTGAGCGCAACTGACCAGCAGCCGATTTCTTAACATCTTCAATACCCATACGTGGAAATTACTCCAAGACCAGATAAGTTTTGTGGAGCTTTTTTTTCCCATTTATTTTTTGGTATGCTTTGTGTCCACCCGTTTCTTTCCTTCATACAGTTAACAAATGCCCCAAGTGTGTAACATCCAAGTATGAGGAGAACGTGCATAGGAAAGTATGTCCTTCCTCATATGATTAAACAAGGAGGAAAGAAAACTTCTGGCTTCAAGGCTAGCTCTCCCCAAGGCAGGAGGTTAACATTTGACAAGATGACTGGCCTTTTGAGGTGTCCCAGCAAAAACAGATGCAGATTTCATCAAGGCTTAATCTTTTGAAATTCATTTTGCCTACACAGCATATTTCTGATGGGACTTTTCTCCACAGCTCACAAAGGATCCATCTGGAGAAGGTTGCTAGTGACCTGTACCAGTCCATCTGTGTGCTTGAATGTCTAGGCCTGTGTAAGCGCTGTCACACTCAAAACCATTTTGAAGCCCTCCTGTGGTTTGCAGCATAGGAAAAATGAAGATTAGAAATTCTACTGGGGGACACTACAGCAATTGGTAGGGCAAATTCTGCTGCTAGGTAATTAAATACTGCACCTCATTCAGATATGCCTAAATCGCTAGAATTAAGGTTGTAGGGGCTACTTTTGCATTGCCTCTTCCTGATTTCTGAATATTTAACTGTGCCACCCCAGTGCTCTCTGAGGCCTTGTGGACACAAATGCGTGAACCTGTGTTCCTGTTTTAAATAACTGTGTGACCCCTTAAGGCAATGCAGCTGTCGCCAAGCAATGACAAGTTTCTCAAGAGTTTGCAGTGCTTGACTTTCATTTCAGCGACCTGCTTGTCTCTGTGTGGCTGGCTGTGTGTGGTTTGCTCCAGATTTATTTCTTGAGCTTTTCCTTATGGTTCATGCATCCCTAGCTTTAGGAATAACTGCAGCTTCCTGCTGGAGGGTCCTTCAGCAATGAAACTGCTGTGATCACACTGTGGAAGAGCAGGACTGGTGTGAAGGGAGCCTTGGGGAGGACAGGACTTCTCTTTACTTCAGACCTTAACCTTCTGCTGTTGTGAGCGGGCATTTGGGACAGGTGTATTCAGCACAGACTGTCCTGCACCATCGGATTTCTTATTTGTGTCCAGGGTTTGGGAAAGAACGGTGCTACACAACTGGAATGTATGTAGGTTTTTCTATCATGGCTACTTCAGGCTTTGGTCTAGAAAGGCAGATTATTATCTACTGAGTTAGAATTGTACTTGTGTTTTGGCAGTACGTTAAAATAGAGCATTGACAGAGAGATACCAGTTCTCCTTGCTTGGGCAATAATATTGATCCCAAGCAGGTGGAGAAGCTTTTGTCGTCTTATTACAAGAGATTGTTATATTGACATAACAGGAATGAAAACCTTGAACATAATATAGGGGGGAATTTTCTCTTCGTTTGAAGGGCAACATTGCAAAAAGATGCTTTACAGTTACCGGGCTGTAAAAGCAGGTGGTACAATACTTTCAGCTTTTATATGGTCTTTACTTTTTATGGTAGCTTTCCAGAACCCCTGTCTTAGGCCTGGGAATACTGATGCTGTTCTCCTCAGACACTTAAAGAACCATCACATGCAGTTTTTAGTAGGGCCGGTTGTGACAGGAGAGGGGGTGATGGTTTTAGACTAAAAGAGGGGAGATTTTGACTAGAGAGCTGAGGGTGGTGAGGCCCTGGCCCAGGCTGCCCAGGGGTGTGGTGCCCCATCGCTGGAACTGTTCCAGGTCAGGTTGGGCAGGGCTCAGAGAAACCCGCTTTAGGTGAAGATTTCCCTGCTCACTGCAGGGTGTTTGGACTAGATGAGATTGAAAGGTCCCTTTCTACCCAAACCATTCTAGGATTCTATGACTGCTTCAGGACAACAAGAACGGGCAGGTGATGGGGCTGGCAAGTGTATTCTTATCTCTTCTGTCACTGAAATCAGGTCAGGGAACTGCCTCCTACCCACTTTGCAGTAGAGAGGGTAGAATTCCTGCCCTGCTTAGAGATAAACTTAATCAGAATATTTACTGTCTTTTGATAAGGTAGAATTTGAGGGATGCTGCAAAAATTCCTTTATTTAAGTGGCACATGTAAATCTCAAGGTAGAGACGAGAAAAAGAAAAGGGAATGACTTCCTCATTAGAGCTTTGATATTCAGGTTGTTGTTACTGAAGAAACAAATACTCCCATTCTTCTCCCTTGCTTGAAGAAATCTATTTCTGCCTTGTATTTCTATTAAGCACTGTAAAAAAAAAAAATCATAATTACAGTTTACTAAACTAATTCTTTTACACTGCATTAAGCATTAAATATTGTTGAATCCATATTTCCATTAGCTAGCAATGAAAAAACTATTAAGAATAACATTTAACATACAATCAATTCAATTCCTGCAAATATTTCTAAAGAAAAATGGTGCTGCACAGCCACAAATACATGCACTGCACTGTGCTGTAATATCTGTACCACCCAGAAATTCAATTTGAGGAAAAAACGTTCTTTCTCCTAATCATTAGATTAGAGCTACAAAAATAGATAAATGGGACGGTTCAGAAAGGTACTGAGCTCTTCTTTCCCATGTGCTTTAAAGAAATCAGGAAAATAATTACTAAGTTTTGCCATTTTTACATCTTCTCCAAGTCTTCATCAATAAAGAGAGCATTTAGTTCACCTACTTTTCAACTATTGATCTGTTTAGAGGTGGTCTATACCCTTTCAGTTACAGTGTCACTGGGGCATTTTTCATATGGAGACTGTAAATACTGGAATATGATTCTCTCATGCATTTACTGGCATAAACTCCAGAAATGGCCAACTTCCTCTAAAAACATGACACAAACTGATTCTGGAAATATGCAATAAGCGTGAGGTCCTCCGGTTATATGGGAATGAGTATCACAGAAATAGATACTCATTACTGCTTCCCAAGGTAGTGTTTTGGATTAAAGAGAAGTTAAAAATCCCCACCAGAAACAAAACTCTTTGTTAGATGTGCTTTATTTTTTGGAAATGAGCCAATTATACTGTAATTGCTGATATACCTCTTTCAATCCACAGCAAGATGTAACTGCTTGGGCCAAATCATTAATTTCTCTTGTTGCTTTTCATTTAGGAGACACAAAGTTGTGCTTCCTACTGTGTCAAAATGGGAGGACTGTAATAATTAGAGGCAGATACAATTTGTTAACCTTTCTCTGGTAATAAGATGAGAAGAGTTTGTCGCATGGCTCTCCATGACACTGTCCAGGGACCCATTCTCTTCACCCTCTGAATTAATTCCTGGTTGACTGTGAAGTTAATCGTGGTCTGTGTTAGTACATCAGAGGGTAGAACTGAACCCCAAGTGTCTTACAAAAAAAAGATTTTTTTCATGTTTTTAAAGTGGTAAAACCTTGCTCTGGGAGGAGATTTTGGCATCATGCTCCTTCTCCAGTGCTGCTCTGAGACATCGGAAGAGCCTGGCTCTTATGGCAGGTTTGAACTTGTGCGACCAGGGAACAAGTGCATCTAGTAACTTGCTTCCTCTACAAAGCGATGATGCAGGTGTCAGCACATTGATGGTGATCACCATATGGCCAAGTCCCAATATATTCTGGGTACTAGCACAGCTAGACCACAACACAGGTTGAGGTCTATGGTAGGTTGACAGCCTGCAGGCCTTGGTTTGCTTCAGTGCCTACAACCTGGAAGCAAGAATCAGTTCTTCTCCAATTTCCTCCTGAATGGTAGCATCTAAACTGTGACCTTCTGTGCCAAACTTTGTTCCAGAGCCAATCTGTAAATGTTTTGTTTGTCGGCTTTACCTGGGAAGTCCCAGCCACATCATAACGTTATCTTCCAAAAAGCCAACAAAAACACAGCTTTGATGTGTTTCTTTAGGTGCTCAGATGCCATTGCATGTGAGGTATTATCATGAAAACCACATTATCCCAGTAATTCAGGGCCTTCAGGCATCTGATGTTGCCAGTTGCCTTCACTTCTTGCTGGTATGTAATTTATCACCAGTGTGGCCTCTCCTGCTGAAATGTGCCCTTTGTGGGCTGAGGCAAAGCTAATACACTTTCAAAGTGTATTTGGATTGCTTCAATAAATCACAGCTGTCAATGTGAGGAGTTTTATCACTTGCCAGAACGATATGTTATCTTCATGCATTATAAGCTTGATACTGTTCTGGACTTTTATTTGTATACATTGTAATGCATCATAACTTATTTTATCAAATTTGAGCAGCCTGATTTATTTTTTTTAAATGGAAACTTTGCCTTGCTCTGTGAAGAAGGCAGTGTTTTCATGGGATGTATTTTATAGTTGTAATTACTATTTTTTTGTTATTAATTAGCCCTAAGAACCCTTGCAGTTTGTTTTCCATTTGTTAGTTTTCATTCTTTTAAGCAGTTCATGCAGCTGGGGTAGCTTTGTTTTATAGTCCATTATCCCTTCTGCTCTGCTGTGTAGCAGGAGGAGCAGCTACACAGATCTCTGGCCGTGGAGTCTCTGCAGACAGTAGGACACTGGGGAGGTGCAGGAGCCTCCCCACCTTGTAAAGTTTATTTGCTATCTATTCAGAGTATCCCCCAAACAGTTGTGTGGAATTAAAATTAAAAAAAAAAAAATCTCAAATCCAAAAAGCAGTTGCAGACAAACCTTCCTACCTGAGACTTGCAGAATAGCATAACAGGAAAGTCATTGTATCATAGAATCGTTTTGGTTGGAAGAGACCTTGAAGATCATGAAGTCCAACTGTTAACCCAGCACTGGCAGGTGACCACTAAACCATGTCCCTCAGCACCACATCTCCATGGCTTTTAAATCCCTCTGGGGATGGGCATTCCACCACTGCTCTGGGCAGCCTGGGCCAGGGTTTGACCACTTTTTCTGGGAAGAAATCTTCATGATCAACCTAAACCTCCCCTGGTGCAGTCTGAAGCTGTTTCTTCTTATCCTGTTGTTTGTTCCTTGGGAGAAGAGATGGACCCCACCTGGCTCTGACCTCCTCTCTGGGAGTTGTCAATCTCCCCTGAGTCTCCTTTTCTCTAGGCTTGAACAACCCTAGGTCCCTCAGTCACTCCTCACAAGACTTGTGCTCTGGACCACTTCCCAGCTTTGTTGCCCTTCTCTGGACATGCTCCAGCCCCTCAGTGCCCTTGGAGTGAGAGGCCCAAAACAAAACCCAGTATTTGAGATGCAGCCTCTTCAGTGCCAAATATAGGGAGATGATCACTGCCCTAGTTCTGCTGGTCACACTAGTGCAGATAAGAGCCTGGAGCAGTTCATTGTGCCTAAGGCATAATGAATTCCTTCATCTGTGAGTCCTTCCCCTGAATCACAGAAAACAGACAGGAATGTGTGTGGCTGAGGTGCGGTGCCCTGGCTCAGGCCTGGGCTGGGAAGAGGGGACGTTGTGTCTCGGCAGCCAGACCCACTCTTTCTGGGAAAGGACGAACTGCACTCACACCGGCTGCCTGCCTGCCCTGTCCCAGGCTTGTGTGGAACTGCTCCTATTCACCAGCTCAGCCTCCCCACCAGGCAGGTTCCTGGTAACGTCATGGTGAGCTCTGGACAGCCACCATACTTATCCATCATCCATCCATACTTATACACCATCCATCATACTTATCTTCTGCTGCCACAGTGGTCAGTCTATTTATGAGCATGACCTGTGGCTGCTTCAGGACCTCTCTGTTACTCTTTGCAACAAGAGTCTCTCCTCAGCTGTCCTTCCTCAGCGATTCTCAGACATTAAATATGCTGTTTCCAGGACAGACAGTAAAATGGCTCCTTTTTATGGCCATGCCTAAAATACCAGTGAATATTTATGAACTAATTTGCCATGGCTTCTTCTATGATGGGGAAAAAAGTGCTTTCTTTTAATTGATGCAGTAGCTCATTCCAGAATATGAGAACAACGTCTATAAAGTAGTCGGTTTTTATAATTAGAAAATTATTTATTTGCGGTACATATATTTGCCAGAATGTGGGGGTGGTATTCATCTGTTTTTTTAGTTTGAAGTCGTTATGCTAATTGTTTAAAATTGAGCAACGGCTCCACTGTAAGGAAAATGTATAGTTGTAGATTGAGTTCCTTGTCATGAGGAGTAGTCTAAAGGTATGACTTATATTTGTCCTTTTCCAGTGACAGAAGTTAGTGTTTATTCTCAAGGTTTGCACTTGGAGCAAGTGGTGGTTTCTGAAGAACATTCTGCAGATGTGTTTGCAGAGCCTGTGATTTTCTCTTTTCAGAAATTTTAGCTGCACAGACACTTTTGGCAGCTTGGCGCATCAGCTCCCACTTCAGAAATGCACACTGTAAATTTTACATGGAGAGACACTTCTGGCAGCTGCTTTGCGCTTTGACTTTGAGCAGCCCTAGAACAAGTGTATGAAATGAGTTCCCCCATCCAGACCACATAAGCAAGAGACAAGTATTTTAGCCTGAGGTCAACTTGGAGGATGGTGCTGCATTAAAACCAACGTTTGCCTATATAGGCAGTGCATACAGACTCCTGCGCATGTGCATAGCTCATTTCAGAGGAGCTAAGGGTGGAGTATACTCATGATTCTGTGAAAAAACTGCTCTTCCCACAGAAGCCATCTCTCCCAGTTCAGCTGAGCCTGTGGAGCTGGCAGTTGCCTTTCTGTGCTCATTGCAAAGACTTTGCAAACCCTTACAGGTTTGATTCAAAATACCTGTTTGTGTTGGTTTGCTGGCAACCCTGTGGTTTGCAGAGACCTGTAGTTAAGACTCGCGTTCTGGCAAATAACTGACTGTGGCCTCTTCCTTGTCTTCCTGCCAGTATTGCCAAACTTTGGGCTCTGGGAATTCGGCCCTACCCTTGCAGGTGCTGACAGACAAAAATAGAAAGCACCTTTATTGGATCAGAAAAAGATTCTTCACCCAGCTGAAAACTTTGCAAAGCTCTGTATATAACTTTTATGAAATTCAGCACTCAAAGGTCTCTGTGTATTATGTATTAGATATCAGTTGGGTTTCCACTGACTTTATCAACTGGTTATATAGCACTTCTCAGAGCTGCTGGATTTTTAAAATGCCTCATGAAGAAGTCACTCCTCAAAACCTTATTTTATAGCTGAGAAAACTAATATGCTAAAGTAATACACTCGGGATGTCCTCTGTCCCCATCAAGCAAAAAAACTGTCAATATTTACAATGTATTGAAGGAAAAAGAGTCCTGCTGCTGACTCTCAAATGTACCTTGACCACACACCTAGGGTGATCTTCAGTATCTGTGCTGAGTTGAGGACTTCATATGGTTATGGTCTTTATGGTGCGTTTTCCATAGCTCTAAGTGCTGAGCTAGCATTGATTACAAGCTCAGGCTTTGCAAATACCTTTGGCCATTGTAAACACAGATTTGCTGGGGTTTGCAAACTATTAAAAAGCAGCAAATTCTCTGTGGTAGCTCTGCCCCAGTGATTTCTGAGAGCTGGCATCACCCTGGGGAAACCCACAGCAGACAAAGCACAAATATGTAGGAGACTGCTACATTTAAATTTGTGCTATACTTTGGGGGGTTTTTTGATAATTGAATTTTGCATCACTTACAGTTGCACGGTTGCAGATACTTTGATAAGGGGATCAGGACTGATCCTGTGGGTTTCACAGTGTAAGTCCACATACAACGCTTCTGCTTGACAGATCAGCCTTCTTGGGCTGTTGCTCTAGTCGGGTGAATGAAAGTATCCTTGCTGGACCAGCTATGGTAGGAGTTTTCCAACTGACTGACATGTTCTGCAAGTGAAAGCTGGGGATGAACAATGCCAGAGAGAGGTTTATTTTCATGTAGCTGAGTCAAACCGCTCTCTGGCTGAACATTTTGACATCTGTTAATGCAGGTCAGATTCCAGGCTTGCTCAAGCCCAGAGAAAAACTGCTGCTAGTGTGAGTGAGGCAGGGGCTGGCTGATTGAGTGACATCCCAAGCACTACTACCAGTTTGTAGGCCAAATCCTCAGAGAGACTTGGGAATCAGGGTATAAACCAAGCGTAAGCCACCTCCATCCTCCCTCTCCCTTTTCTCTTTATCCTGCTCTCCTTGGGCCAATATTTCGTTGTGCAGTTGGGCAGAAGAGCTTGCCACTTGCTGCTGACCTGCTGACAGCGTCGTATCTATTAATTACTTTTCTGAATGCACAAGGAATTTGTGTCACTAGGTGTTAACTGTTTGGTTTTTTTCTTCAAAAGTGCTGCTAAACCCTTTTTAGAAAAGGCAAAGGTGAAAGTGTACATCCACCATGCATTCCCCTTTTTTTGTCTTTTAAAAAATGTAGTTCCTATTATACTGCCCACCCAATGCAAGAGTTGAAAATACATTTGCTTGTGATCTGGACATACGCATGCTTTGCAGATTCAACTGAGGAGTTTATAAAACTGTAGGAATGAGTTATTTTGCAGATTCCTTAGCCAATTAAAACAAGAAAAAATTATCTCAAAATCCTGTGAAATGAGATGATTTCTACACACCCCCCAAGGCAATCCAAAAGATGAAATAAAAGCTTTAAATTGCCTATGGACAATTAAACTGTTTCATTTCATTTGAAGTATTTTTTAAATGTAAGTCAAACACAATTTTTGAAGTCTTAGAGATTGGTAGTGTTCTGTTTGAAATGTCAAGAGGGAAAGTTTTTACTTTTCCAGACATTTTTGGCTTTTAACTCTCTTTTCCCCTTCTTTGTAAGATGAATAATTTGGTCATGAGTAAAGTTTACCAGGAATTGGAGTAACTACCTCTGCAGATTTACTGTTCACCTTCTTCCAAGAAAAAGATTTAGCTGGCAGATAGAGCCCTATTTTAGTGCAGTGGTCTGATGTATTGCTTTGGTACCTATGGCAGAATTGCAAACAGTGTTTGCAATTCTGCAGCAACATAGAACGGAGTGGATGCCTACAACAGAGACTGATTCAAAGCGCACATAGGTACTTTACCTGTCTTTTGCCTCTTGCTTCAAAGGCTAATTGAAATGGAAGGTCTTAATGATAACAATTGCTTTAGTAGCAGAAAAGGCTTAACCCAATTTTCTTAACAGGTCTTTTTAATTAAGAAAGAAAAGAGAAGTAAAGTAGGGTCTACCAGTAAATGAGAAGGGTTTATTTGCAAGATAAATATGACTGGGAGCACTCTGCACTGGTGCCACAGAAGTGAAGTTAAACTCATCCCTCATTGCCATTTGGCTTATTAGTTGCCAATATCTGAACACTTAATGTAATGATGTGTTCATGTATGTACATCTATGTGCATTTGGCCATGTGTGAATGCAGGCTCAGTCCTATCTTACCCCACTTTCCAGCTTGTGGATTAAGCAGTGGCTGTGCAAAAGGAGAGTTGAGAAATTATTTGATTTTTATATACTGTAGTATTTCATTTTATTGAAATGGAGCTTCTTGTTCCTTAGGTTGATTGTTACCTGCCTGGTCAAGTTTCTCATAACCCTTTAAGGGTTGATAAGGATAAATGTGAATAAATGTGGCAGTATCTCTGCTGTTGGAGATCGCTTCCTTCAAGGGCCTGAGTTCTCTGGCCTCAGTACAGAAGTGTGCTCAAGCCTGTAAATCGTTGCTCTGAAATCAAGGAATTGTCTCATAGACTTAAAAGTTAAGCAAACACTTAAGGGCTCTGCTGTCTGAGGGCCACAGTAATCAGTGTGTTGCAGGCAAGTGCTTCTAATGTGGTGTAAAGTTGGTTAAAGTTGATTGCAAACCCCAGTAGTTTTTGGATTACATTCTGCATGGGCGCACTTGGAAAAGACGAAGTTTTTGCAGTTGGACTCATATGGGCAGACATATGCTCTATCAAAGTCCTGTTGGCTTCAGTATCAGCCCTTGTGTCTGTTTGCATCTAGCTTGGGGAGGTATCCCTTAACTTGCTGCGTCCTTATGTTGTACGTAAATAAACAAGCACGAGTCCTTTTGCTTGGTGGTTTGATACTTTAACCTATAGATGTACGCAGAAGCCATGGGAAGGAGACGTGCCACCAGGCAGCGGCCCTGCCTTTACTGCATGTGGTATTTACAGCTGGTGTCACCTTGATGAAAACTCTGCTTGAGGCTGAGCCGCAAAACAGCCCAGCTTTCAAGAGTGAAAAGCAGCGGTCCTTAGTGAGAATTTATGCCTCTAGCAGTTCACACACAGGATCACACACAGGATGTCAGGGGTTGGAAGGCACCTTGGAGATCTTTGAGTCCAACCCCCCTGCCAGAGCAGGATCATATAATGTAGCCCAGGTCACAGAGGAACGCATCCAGGCAGGTTTTGAAAATCTCCAGAGAAGGAGACTCCACAACCTCTCTGGGGAGCCTGTTCCAGTGCTCTATGACCCTGACAATAAAGAAGTTCCTTCTCATGTTAAGGTGGAACCTCCTGTGCTCCAGCTATTTACCTCCAGTTCTTTACCCTGCTCTGCCCATAGTAAAATGCAGTGCAGTATGGTGAGCTGTGCGTCACCAGCAAGCTGCAGCCTTGTTCGGGTACGTGGGATGTGGGCAGGATCATGTAGCTGAAGCTGTGTGGAAGCAGAAGCAGTGAGAGCATGTGGACCATCATCTCTGTGGACCTTTGTGGAGTTGCAGAGTCTCCTTCTCTGGAGAGATTCCAAAACCACCTGGACATGATCAGGGGCATCCTGCTCTAGGTGACCCAGCTGGAGCAGGGGGATTGAATGAGGTGATCTCCAGAGGTCTTTTCCAACCCCTACCATTCTGTGATGTTCAGTACAGGGACTGGAGCAGTTCCTTGAAGTTGGCATGGTGGCTGGCATGGTGGAGGTTTCCCCTTGTGCTTTTAGATATTTCAGAAATACCAAGAGCTAACTTATAGGTCAATACGTAGGGGATCAACAGTTTGTTTGCTCAGACCCGCTGTTATTTATTTGGGGGAAATTGAGAAAATCCAGGTAGCGCAATGTAGGGGTGAACCTGCTGAAGTTCTGTGAATAATTTTGATACTATGGACAGGAACTGTTTCATATAACAGAATTCAAACACAGGCCTAAGTACATAGAGGAAATATTACACAGGTTACTGGTCGTGAGCTACATTGACTTGATCATATGTGCCCTTTGCACAAAGGCTTAACCCACCTCCTGCTTTGCTTTACATTCAGCATGGAGCAGTTGTGCACAACCAACTCACATAGACCAGATGATGATCAGTAACTTGGACATTTATTGTTACTTTCCTGTATCTCAAGCCCTGTCACTCATGCCTGCAGGTGCTTTTGGAAGGAAATAGCGGTAAGTGCTGTCCTCAGGAAGGCTGGCCTTGTTATACTTGATAGAGAAAATGAGTGTATTGCCACCTGACCCGGGTGAAGAAATCATTCCAGTGCAATCATAACGAAAAGTCTTTGTAGTGGACTGCACTGAGGTGATGTTGCTTGACTGTTTTCATTATTTACATGTACTCTTCTGGGCAGCCCTGTGCTGGACACCCTGCATCACACAGTCTGGAGCTGTCATGTGCCCTGCATCACTCTGTGTTGGGGTGAGGGGGTTAGAGCTCAGTAATGGCAACCAACCACTACTCCTTAACTTTTTTAGCTCTGTGTTTTATCTGGTATTTGTTTCCACTGATACAGATACATGTGTGTGTATGCATACCAAGAGTTAAAGTACTCCTGATTTTTTTTGTTATTAACAAGGATATTAATTTATACCAAGTGAAAGTTTGTACCAGCTACAGTATCAATATGCCTGCCCTGACCTACAGGAAGTTACCATTTTTCAAAAGACATTCCCCTATGAAAACAAATGTGTTTGTAACACAGGTTGCATTTTATAATTCTGCAAAGTCCATTTTTTTGGGGTAGAGAGATGAGAAAAGAGCATTTTATTCTTGCAGTCTTCAGCCAAAGCTATTGGTTTGGGGTTTTTTTTGGTTGGTTGGTTGGTTTTTGTTTGTTTTTTTGTTTGTTTTTTTTCTGAAAATACTAGTAATTAACTAGTTAATCGTATGCTTTGTTTTCTCACAGTTAGCTGTAAATCTTAGCTTTAAGGGAAATTCAGTTTTCTGCAAGAATGTATGGATGCTTTGTCTCGGAATTCAGCGGAATCCTGAACATTATGTTCCTTAGTCATTCTAAATGAGAAGTGTCTGATGTTTTGCAACAAAGGCATCTCTATAGATGCTGCTTTTTAATGTGAGGCTGGACCTACAACACATGCCACAGGAACCTCCCTATGAACTGTAATGAGTTTTTCCATCGGTGTTTTGGTTCTATATTAGCTGCTCAAAAATCCCAGAAAGAAGAATTGCAGCAGACTGCAGCACTGTAACAATCTATGACCACAGGAAGGGCTATCCCTACATCTGCATCTGTTTTGGTCTTGAAGCAGCAATGCTCTCTGAAGAGCAACTCACAAATTGTCCAGAGTGATCTGTTGGTCTGCTCATGGGTCTGCATTAAGTTGGGTTAACACAGCAGGCAGAGCCTAAGAGCAGAAGGGTTATCCTTGGTTTGTACTATTTGCAAATTCCCTGATGTCACAAGAACTGTGCCGCAGCTTGCAATACGTGCCTTAGCTTGGCGAGGATGAGGAGGTTTCACCTCTCTAAGAATAGTGCTTTCCAAGTTCTCCCTGCGGGCACCTCAGCTGGCTTTGAGCATCTGCACGGCTCTGGTATAAACCCTTGCTCATCATGCTGGCTAAAGGGAAGCTCTTTCCGAAGGCCATCGCCATTGAGCCTGTTCAAATGATTCCACAAATTAACTTAGTCGAAAAGCATAAAATACTTTCCTCATCTCTCTATATTGCTCATGTCATTTGCTGTCTGAATGACTTTTGGTTTTGGATTTTTTTGGTCTCCAATAAAATGCAGAAGCCTCAGATTACCAAAAACAGCTGCACATGCTTTGTTTAGCTTAATGCATTTAAGTTAGGCTCCAGGGTCTGGGGAAGTGCCAAGATACTGGATCAGCTGCTTTACTGGAATTATGCTGCTGTAATGGAGCCCTGCATTATTGTGTTGCATTTATTTTGGCTTGCAGCTGGCTGTTCCCTCTGTTTTCACTGCAGTGAGATAAAAGGATTTTGTCTTCAAAATAGAATTTTCTGTTCTGAATCTTATACAAGCTTTGAGTTACACACCGTGTCTGTAAGAGATGCCCCTCCATTTATCTTCAGATTCATCTTCAAGGAGAAGAGCAAATAATTTCAAAGAAGAGGAACAGTGCTAAACAGTCTCAAAACATAAAATGAATGTGTATTGAAAAGCGAATAAAATAAGTGATTAAAGTGTCACGTAATAACATGGGTTTAGGTTCTCAGCAAGAGCAGGTTTATTTTCAGCATCAAGCCACTTACCAGTAGCAAGTTGTTCTTAAAGCTGTCCCTATAATTTGGAAATCCTTTGTGTAGACAAGTAAAAGAATAGATCCAGGTATTAAATGAAGAAAATAGTTTCTCCAGCTCTGAATCTGCTATATTTGTATCCATTCAAGCTCTTTTTGATGCCTATTTGTATACATTTCTTGTCATATAATGGTACTCGCAAGTTCTCCAGCTGATGGCGAAAAGCAAACTGAATGCAATCATTTTATCTTTGAACTGTTCAACTGTGCCCTTCTTCGTGTTCTTCTTAATAATGCCAGGTCTCCCAGGAGCATTCTCACGCAATTTTATCACATAAGCTTTTTTGGTTTGACCTTACCTCCTGTTCCCCGGGAACATAGCGGGTGGAGCGAGGGGGAAGCCAAAATGCCAGCCTGCCTTAATTAAAATTTGAGTCTCAGAAGATGTTACACTATGTGATTTCATTAGGTATATAATGAAAGTATTTAAACATACCTCTTATTTGCCTGGGCCTTTTTCCTTGGTAGTGAGGACACCAAGTTTGAAAACGACTCTTTTAAGGCGCAGAAAAGTAACTGAGGGGTGGGTATGCATCTTTAAGTGATCTATAAATTCCTTGTATCCATGATGTTGCATGTTTGCCCTGAAGAATGTAGTAGAAGGCACTAAATAACAGCTCACTGCTCTTTGCAAAAACATTCCCCCACCCCCCTGTGGCACAGCGACCACACCTATAAATGTTTTTTAAAACATAATGCTATTCCTTGTCTCCAGCAGTTGGAGCTTGGCATCATAGAAAAAGGGTAAAGGAAAATGTAGTTGATATTCTTTGACACATAAGCTCTATATCTCAGGTGTGCTATGCGGCATTACCTTCATCATATGGAATCGTCATAATCTAAACCACTATAACAGGAGGCTTCATACCACCCAAGTTTGTTTTATACAGTGCACAAAGCACTGTCTTTTGCTTTTGTAAAGAAGTACCATATTCTGGTTTATACAGGACGGGTAGTGTTGAAAAGTAGATTTATGAAGCCCTGATCCTGCACATTGTTGAGAAGTGTCCCCAGTTGGCTGTGTTGACTCGAGCAGCACATGAAACCATCTGTGCTTTGGGTTTCCACAAAACAAGACTGGGATTCCACATAGCTTGATGAGGAGGGGCAGTTCAGCTGGGCAAGACAGATCCTGCTCTAGCAGTCTGGCACAACTGGTCAGATAAGGGATTTCAGAGCTGTTCTCTGAAAACAAAAATATTTATTGTGTATCAGAGTATTTTCATCAGCAGTTTTTTACCAAATCCAACAAATAGGTTGCTCTGAAATAATGGAAAACAGCAAATTTCCAGATTTGATTTCTTCTTCTGAAGCTGGTTGAAGATATTTTTGCACTATTGATGTTGTGGGATTTGTAGCTTTGTAAAACAGAGAGAGAAAGAGAGGTGGGGAAGACAGAGAATCTGTCTTCTAACTAGTATTATTTCTTCTTTCTCTTGCAGTAATAAATCATCCCAGTTCATACCTCTGAGGCAGACACACGTTGCTGAGTTCCCTAATGCAGCTGAATACAGCTCTTTGTGGGTCTGCCAACAAATGTGGTTGTTGATCTCTTACCAGAATTGGGAAGCATGAATGTGCTCGTAGCAGAACTATGGCCAGTTTAGGAGCCAGGGAGCTACGATTCTGCCAGCAATTATGTGTTGAGACTCCTAAGTTAAAAATCTTGCCGTTTTATGACCCCAGCTCTGCAGAGAATTACTGTCATTATAATGGGTTTAGGAATATATTTACCATGTTTTGTGTTTTCGGTGAGCATAACTGGAGTGCCATTAGCTAAAGCTTGTTTTGGTCTTGCACAACTTGAAAGAATTGATGTTGTTAGCTTCAAATCTTGAAAAGAAAACCAGCATCTTATCCTATGGTTTCCCCTGCAAGCTGTACTGCTGGAGCTTGATGTGCTTTTATCTGTAATGAAATAAGCCCAATTGTAAGTCACTGCTGGGAAGAGACTTCTCTTGTTTGGGAGAGTCTGAGGCCACAGACTGCCATGGGGTAAGGAGCCTGTGTGCTGCTGGGCTTCTTGGCATATGTGCTGCTTTCTGTGTGTTACAAGCCACCTCTTACCTCCAAGTTATCTGCACCTTCTTAAGACTCCTTTATTTCAGGCATAGGTATTTTGTTTTTTTTTTCCTTTTTATGTGTGTGAAGACTAAGTGAAATAATTGCATGGTCTTACATTTCAAGGGGATCTTTAGCAGTAACCATTACATATTTGTCCTCCTAGCTCATGTGTTATCTCTCATGTCCTCAAGTGGAACACAAAGCCTGAGTATCTTACTAGGTCAAGACATTATTATGTGTATCACTGAGAAAAAGCAGACACAGTAGGAGTGGGTTGATCATCTGCAGCAGATTTGGGTTGTGGCACACCTTGGAATTTAGATCCCAGCTTAAACTACAAAATTATTTACAAAGTGTTTTGGCTTCCAGCTGCACAAGATGCAGTTTAAATCTTGAGGCTCACACAGAAAATGACACACCAGTTGGGAGACATTAATTTGTGCGTCTTTAGTGGTAGTCTTCCAAACTGCGGACACTTTGGGGTGAGATCAAAATCAGCTTTACTTTACAGCTTAATTTCATGTTTTCCATGAGAATTTTTTCATTTGCAGTGAAATTTTCAATCACAGAATCATAGAATAGTAGAGGTTGGAAGGGATGTCTGGCCGTCATCGAGTCCAACCCCCCCTACCAGTGCATGAACACTTAGGATGCCACACAGGAACACATCCAGGTGGGTCTTGGAAGTTTCCATAGGGGGAGGCTCCACAAGCTCCCTGTGCAGCCTGTTCTAGGGCTCCATCATTCTCAAAATAAAGAATTTTTTCCTCATATTGAGGTGGAATTTCCTGTGTTTCACCTTGCTGCCCTTACCTCTTGTCCTATTACAGGCAAACCTGAAAAGAGACTGGGCTCTTCTGCTTGACACCCACCCTTCAGATATTTGTAGACATTAATAAGATCCCCTCTCAGTCTTTTCTTTCCAGACTGAACAGCCTTGGGTCTCTTTTCCAGGCTAAACAGCCTTAGTCCATCACTTGTCGTAATGACCAACTGCATCATAAAAGAA
Source organism: Chloroceryle amazona (assembly GCA_027560015.1). Lineage (NCBI taxonomy): Eukaryota > Metazoa > Chordata > Aves > Coraciiformes > Cerylidae > Chloroceryle > Chloroceryle amazona. Next base: position 81,099 of record JANHFX010013750.1, on the reverse strand, counting down.
GGTTGGAGCAAGGTGGGGGTTGGTCTGTTCTCCCAAGAACGATTGATAGGGCAAGAGGAAAGGGCCTCAAATTGTGTCAGGGAAGGTTTAGGTTGGACATGAGGAAAAATTTCACTGAAAGCCTTGTCAAGCCCTGGAGTAGGCTGCCCAGGGAAGTGGTGGGGTCATCATCCCCAGGGGGATTGAAAAGCTGTGTAGATGTGGTGCCAAGGGGCATGGTTTAGTGGTGACCTGGCAGTGCTGGGTTAATGGTTGGACTTGATGATCTTAAAGGTCTTTTCCAACTAAAATGATTCTGTGTTTCTATGAAAAAATCCAAACCTATGATTTCCTCAGCAGCCACCTTAATCTAATGCATAACTCCTGGACATGAAGAAACCAGTCTGAGCACCACATCTTGGAGCGAGCAGTTTATGGGGGGATTTTGTAACTGGCAATCACAATGCTTATGTAGGAGGTGAAACATCTGGTTGCGATCCAGTACTTGAGCATTTCATGCGAGATAAGGCGTGGTAACAGGAGGGACTGACGGACCCCTGTAGCAGGGAGGGCTTTGTTGAGGCTGTTTGGAAGGTAGGAAGAATGTTGAGAGCTAGCTGCCTGATATTTTCATAACTCTTTCAAGTTTGGAACATGTAATTTAATGCTCTGAATAATCCTGGATGCAGAGAACACTCTAATTATATCTTTATTCCCAGAACTTCTTATTAAACTGATGAGTATCTTCTAGCAAGCTGTCCATCCTCATTTCAGAAGTTTTGGGTGATAGCAAATGTGCTTCCTCTCTGGGTAAATTGCCCCCTTGTTAATTACAGGCTCTGTTGAAACTTTGAATTTGATTTCTAATCTGAACAGTTCTAGGTTTATCTTCCAAACATGTACTTTTTATTATATGATTTTCTTTCTGTTCAAGAACTATCTACCAACAGATCACACTCTGACTTCTCAATAAATTGAGGATAGTGAGCTCATTTGTCTCCCAGGAAAAGCTGCGCTTTCTGACCTCAGGTCATTTTTGTAGCTCTCTATTCTCAGTGTTGGGGAATCTTCTGAAAATGCAAGCCCCTGCAACCACTTGGGTCTGGGTGCAGAACCTGCTGTCACACTGCTTTCAGTACATTGCAGGGTATTCCCTCGTGTCCACACCAGAGGTGATGCTCGCTCCCCTTGGCTTTTCCATGGGAGCTCAAATTTAATCTCTGCCCAGTGCTTTGGGTTGCAGTTGCAACAGAGGCTTAGCTGGTCTATATTGCATTTGGGGCATAGAGCACCAGAAAGGAGCATGACCAGACATACCATCAGCCCACCCAGTTAGCCCAGATGAGGTTTACCCTTGGAATTTCTTTTGGGCTTCTCTTGCCTAAACCACTGCAGTGGGTTGCAAACGTACCCACATTTTGGGTTTGCTGGTGGCACTGCGCAGAGTGAAGCAGGAAGCAGATGGCAGAGCTCCTAAAACACATCAAAATCATAGTGGATTTGTGCATTCACATTAGATGGGCTCAGTTGCAAGGCCTCTGTTGAAGTAGTCAGAGTACAACAAGAGTACAATTAAGATTTGTAGTTCAGGGAGTGCTGCACTCATCAGCTGATGTCAGGGTTTAGGGTCAGGGCAGTTCTAACTCAAACCAGGTCAGCTAAGGTGCTGATTACTCTTCACCCAGAATGCTGATACAGATACAATAAAGCCATCTTGCTAATACGTGCTTCCAGTCTAAAATGAGCAAGGGAACAGTCCTTCTAAACATGGATGTGCTGTTCATGAATATGCTTGGCCAGCAGAGCACCAAACATGCTTTCACTGCAGCTCTGGGTGACAATACTGGCAGACATGCAAGACCACTGCAATTTGTTTTTTGAGTTCCGTAGCCCCATTAAGGAATTAAAACATTTTTGGGTCTCTCACGCTGTCTTTTCTCCCCCCCCGGGATGCTTAAGTGAGCTGACTGTCAGCATGGTGATGCAGGCTGTAAAGGTTGAGAGAATTACCTTGATGGTAGGACGGCCTCTTCCATTTCGACTGCAATCCAAGGCTCATTTTTCCTCTGAGGCATTCATTGAAATTCTGTGCACGATTTGTTCCTCTGGTTGTTTAACAATGTCTCTCATGTTTGCCCTGATTTAAGAAATCCTCCTTTGTAGCAGAGATAACATAGAGCAGGATGATATAATTGCAGTAAAGAGGCCCTGGAGCTTGCAGTAATAGGATGGTTCATCTGATGTGTGCTGCCATTAGAAAATAACCCACGTATGTATGTTCTCAGGGGACAGTAAAGAGGCTTTTAAGGATTACACTTTATGTAGTATGAAAGCTAATGAGCACAAGAGTAAGTATGAAGAAAACGATTGCTGTGGAAAGCGCGGTGCCACTGCCTGATCTCACTTGTTTCCTGACATCTGTGTAGCTCCAAAACATCCATCTCGGCCCAGCAGTGCACGGCTTTCTGTGCACTGCAGTCAGTTCCCAGGACTTTTCGGAGCACTGTATTGTGTATATTCATTTTATTAAAAAATAAATAGCATGTCAAAAGCGTGGCAGAGCTGAGTGGAGAATTGAAAGTGCTGTGTGTGTACAAAATAAATTGTTTAAGGGGAATAGAAATCTCTGATGGTTTGTGTGCTCAGAAAAAAAAAAATCCCAAAGTTTTTGCTAGAATGATACAGATTAATGAACATTGCTGAAAGGTTGATATATTAAGACAATTGGTTATTCAGAGTGTCAGTTCTTCTTCTGGCCAGTATGCAAAAATGTACGAGGACATGAACAGACAGTAAACACTGAAGGATCTGTTTCAAATGTTACATGGCATCTAGAGGCGGAGTTGTAGAATTTGGGCAGCAGAGGTAGAAATGCAGAGCAGCTGGTTTTTGATATTAACAACCTTGTTCAAATAGGTCACCATGTTGATTGCTAGTGGCTTCCCCTTGCCTTTGTGCTCAATCACAAGCCATCTAGCAGAATGGATGTGGGCTTCTTTGCTTTTTCACACCATTTTCCTCTTGGTTCAAGAATTTGTTAGAGATGAAGAAATCAATTCACCTTTTAATAAATACTCTGTACCCCCTATGCACTGTTGGAGTATGTTTCCGTGCCTGTCAGGTTCTCGTGTTTAGTGGAATGGGTGAACTTGCATCTTTCTTCATAGATTTAACAGAGTTAAGGGTCAGTCTTTGCTATCAGGTGAAATAAAGTGGCTTCACTTGAGTTACAGAGCCTTGAAGGGGATGCTGGATTTTGACCAAATACTGTACTGGGGGACTGCAGTGAGGTCTGACATCCATAACTTCATTGTATTCCAAGCATACTGATGGTAAAAAAGAAGCCCATGGAGATTAAGCGAGGAAGAGATGACAGCCAACATCTTTGCAAGGATAGAAGCAGGCCAGTAACCTTAAATTTGCACCCAAAAGTTAAGGGAGTGACTGGTCAAGAATCATAGTACCTCCTTCTAGGCCAGAGAAGTGACTTTCCCTTAATTGCAAAGAAGGTTCAGGAGGCGATGTGATTGGATTCTTAAGTTAATACCTCTTTGCTCCCATGTAATCACATTGGAAATGTGTTTGTGTGCACATGAAATATTTTTCTACTCCTTTGTGTGGTCAGACCATTGTAAAGGGCTTACAGAGGGGAGTAGGAAAGAGGTCTTCTGACTTTCAGGGGTGTAAGCAGGACTCTGCATGTTGGGACAGCGGTGAGCAGTACACATTTCCTATAGGCAGGAGAAATTGCTGAAGTCCTTGAAGAGTAATAAGATCGTGCATCACGGTCCAACTCTGTGAGCCCAGATCCTGTGTTTGATTACAGTCCCCAACTTAACATCACCTGATCCCTGGTCCACCATTAGTCTGTCATTTGTCACAACTTCTGGTACTTTGACAACTGCAGGTGTCTTAAGATGAATTATCTGTTGTTGCTTCTGCTGTCAGTTTGCTCATCTTTGCTTAAATTTCCAGTCTTGGAAATACTAGAATAGTAGTGCTAAATTTTTTATTTCTGTGTTTTCTTCCCCCCACCAAGTGGTAAACGGGAGCAGAGGAGAACTTGTGATTTTTGTTACTGCTGTATAAGCCTTCTGTAAACTGAATTGCAGCACTTCTAATGTTTGTAATTTTCGTGACTAAAAAATATGCTGACACTGTGTTTGTGCATAGGAAAAGAGCAAATTTGAATGTATAATAATTGGTGCATTTGAGATGTTTGATGCTGTATCTCAGCCAAGTTAATCACTCATGGAATTATTTTTTTTATTATTTTGCTCAGTTAACTGGAGACATTAATCTCATATCTGTGTAAAGGCATCTTTAATGCCAAAAAATTGATCAGAGATACCAGATGTTTCTCTGGCATCAGAGAAGATTTTGAAGAAGAGCTCTCAGCTGACAATAGACTGGCAGAAACAGAGACATTCGTTACTTTATTTTTCTTACATAATCAAGAAATACCCAGGCGATGATTTCCAATTCATAAAGTATATTGAACCGTGTACTGTATTCATGAATATAAATTGAGCCGATGTGACACACATTTTTCATATATAAATAACACTGCATTGCTCTTTCTGATAATTCTGCTTTGCCTGAAATATCCTTACTCTGAGAACATCAGCACAGAGTTAATAGTTCACTGCATAACTGCATGTTAAAAAATACGGGTGCTAAAGGACACAGTGTATTTAGGAGAAATTATTCATAGATTTCTAATGACTGTTCCTGGCTGCATGTTTCAAGGACATGATCTTTCTGCATCTATCCATTTTTTCTGCAGTATCCTTCATCTACAAACAGTAGCATCCCCCAGGCAGCCAACCCCCACCCAGCAAGGCTCATTCCCAGGCTGGACTGTGTTGCTGCCAAGCAGCTGCACCGCTCGCACTTCCCATCCCACCCATGCTTCTGCCTCATTAGCAGCTCTGCCCTCTGGATCATCCAGACTTTTCCCATTTCTCCATTAGTCTGAGAGGAGCCATCCCAGCAGAAAACCTTCAGTGTTGCAGTGACTTTGAACACAGAGCAGGTGAAACAGAAGCATCAGCTTCTCCTCCCTGTGCAGTCACTTGTGTATCAGCAGTGTTCCCACCCAGCAACAGGGAGGACAAGACACTCCCTAACTTATGATTTTGCTTTTTTGATGAACACAAAACCAGTAGGGTGGAATATGACCCATAATATCCTCTAATCATATAAAAAGTCTTACAAGTGAAGCTGGTGTGTATATGGATGTTCTTGATTAAATAAAGCCTGCTCTGTTTACATCCTGCTAGGGGGCTGCATTACCACAGAGGTAAGAGGGGAAGATAAGAAACGTGATATGAAAGAAAACTACCAGATTAGACTGTGAAGGCCAAATACTGACGTCCTTGAAGCAAGTGGGAGTTTTGCCTTTGAGGAAGTGTCAAGAGGATGGGGCCAGGCTCTTTTCAGTGGTTCCCAGCAAAAGGACAAGGGGCAACAGGCACAGACCAGAACCCAGGAGGTTCCATCTGAAAAGGAATAAAAACTTCTTTCCTGTGAGGGTGCCAGAGCCTGGACCAGGCTGCCCAGAGAGTTTGTTGAGTCTCCCCGCTTCTTGAGAGATTCCAAACCCACCTGGACACAGTCCTGGGCACCCTGCTCTGGGTGACCCTGCTTTAGCAGGGGAGTTGGATGAGATGATCTCTAGAGGTCCCTTCCAACCGCCACTATTCTGACATTCTCTGTGAAGTAGCCAAAAGCCAGTAGCACCCTGTGTCTGTTCAGGGCTTTACCATCTTGTACTGCAGTCGGGCATCCCTCAGGGTGGTCTGTGATGCAGGGTTAAAGAGCATGAGGACGGTTTGCTGCCTGCTCATGGTAGCCTGACAGGGCCATCAACTCCTAGCACTTGTTTATTCCCCTTCAATTTTCACTGCCAGTAAATGCTTTTCTAGAAACAGAGCAACTTTTTGGTGAATGAAGGAAGAAGTGGGTTCATTTGCTGCTCCTTAAAACAGTTTTAATTTTGCCTCTTTAATTTGAAGACATCTTTCTCTTGCAGGTTACCAGCCTGTCCTGACGAACCAGCAGCAGGGGTTCCAGGGTCTCATGGGAATGCAGCAGCCACCCCAAAGCCAGAGCCTGATGAATAATCAACAGGGAAATCAGGTGCAAGGCATGATGGTGCAGTATCCAGCCATGTCATCTTACCAGGTACTTCGGAGCTCTAAAGGAAGACTGCTTTTGTCAGAAAGGGCTTAAGTGAAATAAGATTTTGTGTTGCAGACTGGTCTTTATTATGTCATTAGGACAGTGTGTGGCAGGAGGATAAATACGCTACTAAGTCAAATCAGTTTCTTTGCTTCTTGTATTCTTAGTGCTCCTGATTTTCATTCTGGATTGGGAATACTTTCCAGTGAACTATTTTTTTACAGCCTGCAGTGAGGGTAAAATGTCATAAAGGCTGAAGGAATTCTACTTCTTCCTGTGAAGAAATATAATTTTAAAAAATAAAGACAGAACACTGTTAATTTCCCTTATTTCCCCCCTCTCTGATTTTTTGGCCACTGCAGTATTGTTTCCTGTAATGAAGTTGAGGGCTTTGCCTTATCCAGTTAAAAATTGCTCATCTGTGGAGACTCTTGTCAAGGATCTCACCATAAGGAAGAAATTTTTAACACTGAGAGTGGTGAAACCCTGGCATAAGTTTCCCTGAGAGGTGATAGAAGCCCCATCCCTGGGACTGTTGAGGTCAGGTTGGGCAGGGCTCTGAGCAACCTGGTCTAGTTGCAGATGTCCCTGTTTCCGGCAGTGGGGTTGGACTAGATAACCATTAAAGTTGCCATCCAGCCCAGACCTTTCTATGATCCTGTGTCTTCTGTACAGGCTGTAGCTAGATAGAGTTTTGGCTATTGGGTTTTGAAGAGAGGGAAAGCAGTCACTTGATTTTTTTCTTACTAAGTCCATAGGTTTCCCAGACTTACATCCCCAACTTTATACCTGGTTTCTGTGAGATATGCCGAGAGCCTGTGAGAGGTGGCCTGTGCTTGTGTTTCCTGCTGCTCCCTCTGGGAAGTTAAGAAACTGAATGACATCTAATTCATTTTAATAGATTACCTGACTGAACAGCCACTTGCCATTTCCCTCAGCTTCTCAGAAAACAGTACAGCAACCCAGATGGAAATGGGGGAATTGCTTGTGGGTAAAATTTTTCCCTTATATCTTCAGAACTACTATATTGAAAATGTGTTTTAAAGGTTAATGACTGAGGTAAAGGTTTAGACCTTTTAGCTGACCTAGATCTACCAGGATTGAGTCTTCTTTTTGAGCTGATGGCAGAAAGCCGTATTGTGCCAGAGCATGACAGAGCCGCTTACTAGACCTGGGAGCAGAGGGATTTCTCTTCAAAAAGGGAAAATCCTCAGGGGTGAGCAGTTACGAGCAGCAGAAAGAGACACATTTTGGCAGAACACATTGTGTACTTCAATTCAGCTAGAAGGAAGGTAGGGATACTTGGGATTTGCTTTAATTTGTTTAGTAATGACCGTGGTTTGGTTTTATTCCTGAGAACTTTCCATATTGCCCCCTAGGTGCCAATGACCCAGGGTTCTCAAGGATTGCCACAACAATCATATCAACAACCAATCATGCTACCTAATCAATCAGGTCAAGGAACACTTCCAGCCACTGGAATGCCTGTCTACTGTAATGTCATACCTCCTGCCCCACAGAACAACCTACGGTTGATTGCCCCACACTGCCCCTCCAATAACGTTCCAGTTATCTCTGCCAGCTGCAGGACAAACTGTGCGAGCATCAACAATGCAGGTTGGCAGGTCAAGTACTGACACTGTGGCTTAGCATGGAGTATATGAGGATAGCGGTGCATTACCTGATGAATAACTTATGGCCTTCAAATCGAGAGGAACACAACAGGGTAATCAGCTGAGGACATAAGTACTGACTATGCTCAAGTGATTTGCTGCTGGAAAAATCTGTAAAAAAAATTAAATAAATTTTGAAAAAAATAAAAAATAAAATGTTTGCTGGTTAATGGTGCATATTTTTGTCATGTCTGCTAGGTATGCCTTTATAGCTTAGCTAGTGACATGAATTCATTGAGGTAAGATTTTTTCCTACCACTGAACACCACTGTGTAGATTGTAATATCCCTGATTCGGATTAGTTTTGTACTTTGTGTTGAGTTTGTGAAGCTAAAAGTATTTAAAAATATAATAAAATCACATTGTACCAAAGCTGTAATGGAAATGAGAAGAGAAAAAAAAAAAAAAAGAAGAAAACAAAAACCCCAAATTACTGAATGGAAGGAATAATTTATATACACTATAGAGTTTTTTTATGGATATATACTGTATTGTAGTGCTTAATCACAATAAAGCTATTTGACCTCATGGAGAAAGGTCATGTTTCTACCACCTGCTTGGTCTCCTCTCTATTTCTGAGTGAAATCCCCTTTGTTTCTGAATTGTCTTGTTTTAGGTGAAGGTGAGAGGTGGATGATGCTTAATGGACTTGTGGGAATTTGATGCAAAGCCAGCTTACTTGTCTTCTACTGTAACAGCAAAGACCACCTACAAATACTAGCATAGACACACAGAGAAGTGCTTAGTGAATGATGCACAAGATCATCTTAAACAAAATTTGTGCTTTCCCACTCCCTAGGACCAGTAATGTCACAAATTTGCACAGCTACAAGCTTCTGTCTGATCACTTAGACATGTTCAAGAGGCCAACCAACAGTTGAATATAAGAAGAAACCATGTCCCATCCACTGGCTCGGAGATAGGTTGCTACTGATGTAGCAACCTCAGTACCCAACAATTATTCTGCTCTGTAGAGATCCTTACCCAATTATTGCTACTCCAGCTATAAAGCTGTTTTGCAACAAAAAGGTGACCACTCAAGAATCTTGTCTAGCATTTTCAAGTTGTGGAGATGAATGATACAGTTGAGTTTTTGGCTCTTAAAACATGCAGTACAGTGGTTTGCCAAAAATTTTTAGAACCTCTTTTTTTCTTTTTTTTAATTTCAGTGGCGTTTCTTGTTATTTTGTCTGTGTTCACTGAAATTCCCAGCTTGTTCTGCTAAATTATTCTTCATTCATAAATGCTGCATGGAGTTCCTCATTCTGCTTCACTGATGACAACGTTTGAGTAGCAAATGTGTTTACCAGACAGAAGCCTGTGCTGTTTTTCACTTAAGCTGCATTTTTGATCAGTTTTGAACACTTTTAAAATAGGTAGGAGTTGAGCCCCCCCCTGTGCATCATAAAAAAGCCCACGATCCTTCCATGCATAAAATCTGCATGTGTCATAGCATGATTTAGGTACACTCAACAGGTGACTGTAGCCTACAATGCCCTTGGCTGTTGTTAATCTGACTGTGAAACAGTTTTTATTTTGCCTTTAAGAGAGGCAGCATTCCCTTCATGCACTTCAGTTGGGGAAGCAAGAAGTGGAAGAGCTACAATATGTATTTAGAACAAATATTTTTTCTTTTCTATGCAATAAATAGATAACTTTCAAGGTTGTCATTTTTATTTTTTTTTACATATGCATCTTAAAAGTGTGGGATTTCTACTGAATCTAGTCCTATGGGATTCTAAGAAAGCCAAACACTGAATTTTATTTAGTGTAATAATGATTTATTTGCTGAGAGACAGTTGACAACATAAGCAGGTAAGTAAACACAATCCACTCTTCAGTTAGAGGTGAAATGCCTTGGGAGAGCAGAGCCATTGATTACTTTTTTCTTTTTTTTTAACTTAAGATATTGCATTTGAATTTTGCCAGTGACCATGAGCTCTCATTTCTGTTGCCCTGCATTTTACAGCTTATTTCCTTGTAATGTTTTATATACTATGGAGGGTTTTCTCACAGTATTGCTATAATTACCCGGAATCGGATTTGCTGCTGCTGCATAACTGCAGGATGAATGAACAGCTGTCCACTGTTAAGGCTCTGGAGTCCAGCAGGAAGGACCTGCAGGTGACCTTGCGCAGGGCAGGTTGGTTGTATCCAGGCTGAACAAGGGGGAGAGAGGGTAAGAAATCTCTGTGCATGCCATGTCCGGAGTGAAGAGACCCTTTGGTCATCACTATATTCCAGTCCTGGTTCTTCTCTTTGAAGCACTACTGTTAGCTTATTGATCTTCCTGCTTGACAGGGAACTCTGAGCAAATTGCCTGGTAAAAAAGCTCTGCTTTCAGCATCATAGATCAATGGTAAGCTGGGCTGTAGGTGCTCCCAGTAGCAATGGAGAAAGAAGTCAAAAAGCAAAGCCTATGAGTCTTGCTTCAGTAAGGAGGGAATTTCCTTGTGTCCTATGCCGCTCTTGGTCACGTCCCAAGGCTGACCATGGCCAAGGGTTCCTATCGTCTACCTGTCTCTGTCTGTTCAGTGACCCCCTTGTGTAAAATACATCCATAGCTGTGGGAGCGGGGGTCCCGCTGACTGACTGCTCTCAGCAGCACCTACCTGCATGTTAACTCACCTTCCTGCTGAGATGAGATTTTTCATGTAAAATTGAGGAGTTTCAGGAGGGGGTCACAACCACCCACCACAAAATGGCCTACATCCTCTGCCTCACTCTCCAAAGAATTTGAATCTCCTTAAGTGTAGAAGGAAACTGAATTTGATCTCCCTCAGCTATGGAACATGCCCTAATTATTATCATATACATAGGGGAGACATCTCACATGGTGGTGCTGCACATACTTGCTTTATGCTGGAAGAACTTCTATTTGGAGACAAGTAATTCTGTTCCTAGATCAAGCACGGAAATTACTCTCTATTTTTTTTCATACAATATTTTGAAGTCTTTCACTTTTTGTTCAGGAATAAAAACATTCAGAGCTGCATAGCTGAGCAGCCTTCTGCTCTTAAACCAGAGATGTTTCTACATTGTCAGAAAGTGAGGAGAAGGAAAAAAAGAAGTGACCTGCAAATACATGTAACAATTATCAGTAGGAGAAGCTCATTGCTTTTATCTCAGTCCTTTGAAATACATTGTCGGTGCTCTCCATAAGAGGAGTTCTGTTGACTCTCCCGGACAATCTTAGTTCAAGCAACTCTGCAATTAGTCAGCTTGAACTCAGTATCCAGCTCGTAACAGTGAAATGATTTACAGGATGTGCTCTTCTGCGGGGTTGCTCTGTCACAGTGGGATCATTTTTCTCGTCTTCCCATGGAATTTGTCAGGATCGGGTGGATGCTGTGTGGCTGCCCTGATGTGGTGCTGGGGTTCATGGCACTGTTCCCACTTGCTTTGCTTACTGTATTCCCTTACCTTTCAATTTCACTCTGTGTGAACAGCACCCTGTGCTAAAGGAAAGCCTGCAAAGATCATCCCAGTAGCAAGGAATGGAACCATGCAGGGGGGCTGTAGTGTGCCCAGAGCATCATTTTCTCTGCCCCATTAGCTGCTCTGTAACATGTGACCCACCAAGGCACAACCTCTGGGTCCTTCCAAGGCAATAGTTTCATTAGTGTTCCCCAAAACACACAAAATGTGCACGGGTCAGTGCCCTTTCAGCTTCCCGGTCACAAGGCTGTCAAGCCCTGTCCTGTGTTGGGCTTGGGTTAGTTATCACCAGCAGGTGCTGGCCCTGGCAGCTGGGAGGGGCCACAGCTGAGATCAACAACCAAACCAACGAACATGATGTTTGATACCACACTGAGTCAGGCCTCTCTACAAGGGGAGGGCTGGGCCAGGGTAGGGGACCCTGTTTTCAACTTGGTTCGCTGTGTAGTTTCAGGGCAGCTGGAAAGTTGGCATCGTAGGCACAGGTAGAAGCTTCCCAGTTTCTATCACTTGCTTTGTCTCTCATTTCATTAGTACTATCATTAGTGCTGGGGTTTTCTTCTCTCTCAGTGTTGTTTTATTAAACTGTCCTTCTCTCAGCTGCTGAGGTCTCACCTTTTTTCTTCCTCCTGATTCTCCTTCCCTCCCCACAGGAGGCTGGGGGAGAGGAAGCAGTGGGTGAGCAGCTGCCAGCAGAGGTTAAACCATGACAAGCCCCTTTGGGCTAACTGTAACTACTAACTGCAGAGAAACCCATTTCCTCCCTGATTTTGATGGAGGGCACAGCTGCTCAGGGCTGGGAGCTTGGCTTGCTGTCTCCCAGAGCTTCTCTCTTCACTGGTAAGGAAGAGGAAGACTAGTTTCCTTAGTCTACAGGAATATATAACTCATGCTTAGCCTGGAGACTATGCTTTAGAAATGCTCATGGCTTTAACACCTACTTAGTCTGTGTTGTCTAAACCACATTTCTGGTGTAGGATGTTATCATCTAGTTTTGGGCTGTGGCCAGCTTAAGGCAGACATTGAGCCAAGCTCTCGCTAGTGCTGCTTTGACAATTTTGAGAATGCCTGCTCCAAAACCAGGGTGAAATATCCCCATTTCTACTTGAATTTCTGCCCCTGGTTTGCTGTAGGAGCTTACTCTCTCCCCTGCTGATTCCTTTCAGAAAAGTGGTTATAATGAACCTTTGAGGCAGTGGACTGATGGTTAAATAATTAATGCCACATAGTATTTCTGTGGATGGTTGGCCCAGCACTCAGCAAGTGGCATGAGCTATCCTGCTCTGTGTTTGCAGAGATTGGCTTTGGGTTGAATACTACTAAAAATTGCTTTCCAGTGCACGTCAGAGAAGGAAATCACTCGTGCTTCTTTTTGCAATATCCTACTAAATGTTTAAGGGGATGACTCCTCTTTACCTGTCCTCATAGAGAGACAAGGAGATGGAAGAGAAAAAAAAAATTGCTTATTAAACCAGCTGTCTCTGAATGAAGAAAACAACAGAAGAGCTCTTTTCCCCCAATAGAGTATATAGACAACCTGTGGCATTCTTGGCTGCAGGGTCTTAGGTGAGGTCTCAGAAATGGGTGGACAAGGTCAGAGAATAATTTTGTACAGTTAAATACAGTCTGGTTCACAGAGGCAGTGAAGAGCCTAAAGACATATCACCATATAATTGCTCCATTCTTAAACCTTTTCCTAGACACTAATCAGGATGAGTATTGGACTGAGGGTGAACCTCTGACCTGACTGAATATGGCAGTTCTGTGAAGCAATATTTGTTACTCAACACTTAATAAGCAAATAAAATAAATAAAGCTATAATCTGATGAAGTTCATCCTGTAATTGTGTTCATTTTCTTTAGTTGTTTTAGTGTCACACACCCCTGACTGCATGAGTAACTCCACTGGCCTTACAGAGCTGCTGGTTCTGCTCTTCAGAGGATGCTGCAATACCATGTTGAGAAGGAAATAAACCTTCCACTGAGAAGTGCCTTGTGATCTTTCCATCATCTTTCATTTCTTCTTTGTAGCATATAATTGTTCATTATTGTTGGAAAGGTTCATTATGCACAAGTAGAGCCTTTGTTCCAAGAGCTGCTTGCTGTAGCTGATAATAACTGGTTTGGTTTGGTTTGTTTTTCCAGAGAGCATTTTGTATAATCTGTTTTTTCGTGTTGAAAGTCCTGGCTTTTCTGAGCATCAGGTGTAGATGCTACTAAGAGTGTTTTATCATTGACCTAACAAGGTAACTGATGTAGGAATTACAGGAATAAACTACAAGAGAGCACTGGAGATGAGCTTTTAAGCTGAAGAACAAGTTGTGGGTAAACTTCTGGATGGGGTATTGAAAAGCAGGATTGAGTTCTTTCCTGGTTTTCATTTGGAGACATCAGCTGCAAACCTACCCATGCTTAAGGAAGCACTACTGTTTGGTTCACCCTTATGCTTTTGAGGGATAATTCTGGAGGCTGTAGATTTAGGAAAAGAAGTCAAACTTTGTCCTTTTTGTTGCAGGTGCATTTTTACAAAAGACAGTTGTTAAAGGCAAATGCAAGTCAGTGATAATGTTAGAGCAAAGATATATGCTCCCCAGTACAGAAATTATCTCCACTGAACTCTCCTAAATATATCCCTAGAGGAATGTTTTAAAAAGGTCCGCTCGAAGCGTGCTGTGTGTCTTGAGATAAAAAGCAGACTTTGCAGTTCCCAAGGCTGTATGTTTGGTTTTTTAACCCTGAGACTGAATCATATGGCTGTGAATCAAGGCACTTGCCATAACGAGGTTTTGCTTGCAAGCCTACACTAGATCACCTTCACCATCTTAAAAAAATTTGGCTTAGCAGTATGGTAAACAGATACGTTAAATCATTTGGTAATTGTTTTGGGGTTTTTTTGACACAAGTGGCCCCTGGGCCACTAAATGTGATAGGAAGATCAAGTAACTTGATAGTAGACAAGATTGGACATTTTCTACATAGCTCCCATTAACTTTGCTCTCATCAGGATCAAATCTTATGCCGATGGAGCTTGTGGGGAAAAGCACATGTGTGTATGTGAGGAAATTTCTTCATGATAGATAAAAAAAAAAGAATTGTTTGGGTTTTCTCCTAAAGCTTTTCAATGAGAACAAAGGTTTTCCAAAATTTCTCATGAACCATGGTCCTGTTTCCCTAGCTGAGTGTTGCTGCTTCATGGAGCGAAGGATTTAGTCATGGGACACAATGTCAGGAGGTGGGTGGTCACAGTACAGTCCTTTGATATGCAAAATTTCCTGTAGTTATTGGCACAACAAATGATCTTATCTGAAAACCGAGGAGGGGAAAAAAATTGTCATCAAACTGTATTGAGATCAAACTGTAAATGGTGAATCTGGACAAATTCCCCCTTTGAGATAAAAAGTTCTCAGATACATTAGAGAATATTTCCACAGGGAAAGAAAGAATGAGAATAAATTACTTTCAGCACCTCAGACTGTGCCACTCATTATAAACGCCGGGGGATCAGACCTGAAAGTGCTCGATGTTTGTAAGCTTCCTGTAAAAAACAGTTTAGAGCAATTCACAGGTACTCTCGCAGTTAATCGCATTAACAGTAAGTCAAACGGAGGCCAACTAGCATGCAGATCTCCCTGACCCAAATTGCCAGCGAGGTTCAAGCCTTGTCTACGCTGGCACTTGCGGTGAGGTTTCTCTCAGGCGGAGAAAGCACGAATGCATTTGCATGAAGCTCACACGTGGCGCTTGAACCGAGCTCCTGGGTGCCTTAATGGGCACTCTTTCATTTTGTTTCATCTGTACAGATGAAACACTGAGATGTACGTGCTGGAATTCAGAATGGCTCCAGGCATCTGCAGTCCTGCTTCCTACTGGGTGCATAAGCCTGTTGGGCAACATATTGCCATGACTGGGGGCTACACACAGCTTGATACTTCTTTTATTGGCATGGATATCGGAAAACCACATGCCATGGGACTCGCTGCCACCTTCCAATAGGCTGAAATTATCAGGGAGTGTTTCAGAAACTACAAAGGGGTCCAAATTATATGGAAGACTCTGGCAAATCCGGGTGCTTGGGTAAATCTGAATACTTCCTGCTGTCCTGGGGATGGGGATGGGGGGGGAAGGTGTCTGTTTTTAAGTATTTCTTGAACAGATTTTATCTTCCCAGTCTGTTGGGACTTGAAGATTATCTGTAGTTGGCATGTGGTGGAAGGAGTTACTGCTGATGTGTGAATAAAGGTGGTGCAAATATCAGAGCTGTCACACAGCAGTCAAATGAGCTCTGGACATGAAGCATTCACAAAGCATTGGAAAAGTTTTGATCTGAGAGTTGTTCTATTATTTATTCATGTGCTTCAGTGCTCCCCTGGACAGGGGCTGTGTTTTGTAGAAAGCTGCCTTGCTCCACAGCAGATGCTCTGTGGTACAGAATTAGAAGCTTTGCCCCTCTTTGCTTTAGAAATAATTTAATTCTAATAATTTAGAATTTTTAATATTTTTTTTAAGTGGGAAGGCTAATTGTCTGAACAGATGAATGTATCTTGTTAGCAAAAATATCTGCTAGGAGAGTGACTAACATTGTCCAAGCGTGTAAAGGGAAGCTGCAATTCTTTCAAACTACTCACCCAGCACAGGACCCTTCTGGTATAACTGTAATTTCTGACCATTTTTCTCATCAGTAAAGTGTGTCATTTTAAAAGCATGGCATGAGCTTTAACTACAAAAGTACCAGTGACTCTCTTAAAACATTTTTGTGCAAAGAAATATGCCTTTATTGTGCAAACTAAAAATTTCTTCTGCACTCAAAAGCAGCAGAAATACTGGAGAGCAAGCTGCAGTGGCAAGGGCTCAGCTCAGCTGTGATGAGCTCTGTGGATGCTAAAAGAAATTTTACTGCATTTTTCCCCTCTTTCCCCATCCTCTTTGTGCTGCCCAGATTTGTATACACAGAACCATAGACTGGTTTGGGTAAGAAGGCACCTTTCAAGGTCATGTAGACCAACCCCCCTGCACTGAGCTGGGACACCTGCAACGAGAACAGGTTGCTCAGAACCCTGGGCAACCTGACCTGGAATGTTTCCAGGGATGGCGATTCTACCACCTCTCTGGGCAGCCTGGGCCAGGGTTTCAACCACTCTCAGTGTAAAACATTTCTTCCTTTTCTCTAGTCTAAAACTCCCCTCTGAGTTTAAAACCATCACCCTTTGTCCCATTGCAACAGACCCTGCTAAAAAGTCCGTCCCCATCTTTCTGACAGGTCCCTTGAAGTACTGACAAGCTACAATAAGGTCTCCCCGGGGGCCTTCCCTTCTCCGGGCTGAACAACCCCACCTCTCTCAGCCCGGCCTCACAGAAGAGGGGTTCCAGCCCTTGGATCATTGCTGTGCTCTCCTCTATCCCTGCTCTAACAGGTCCCTGTCTCTCCTGTGCTGAGGACTCCAGAGCTGGACCCAGCACTGCAGGGGGTGTCTCACCAGAGCAGAGCAGAGGGGCAGCATCCCCTCCCTCAACCTGCTGCCCACACTGCTGGGGATGCAGCCCAGGGTGCTACTGGCTTCTGGGCTTTGAGTGCATGGGGCTGGCTCACGTCCAGCTTCTCACCCACCAGTACTCCCAAGGTAAATAAGCTAGTACTGCTGGGAGCTGAAGTTAAAGGCGCTCTGAAACGTCATACACAGAAAACAAATGACTTGCAGATGCAGTGGGAGAGGTGTGATGGCAGCTGGTTTTCAGGAGCATGTGAGGAAGTTGAGAGCAGATAAAACACTGCCGTGTGATTCAGGCACTGTGCCGAGCCCCTGGGGATTAACGTGGCAAAGCCTCTGAAGCTTCTGGCAGAATTGAGGAGTGTGCACTTGTGCTTTCTTGTGAAGCTGCGCCAACACCAGCGTGAGAGACGTGTGTGACCCAATGCCAACGTGGCTGGCAAATGAAGTGAAAGCCTGGCTGCCTGCTCTCTGTGCGTGCTACAGCAGCATGGTAGTGCTCTTTGTGCAGCATGAGCAGGAAGAAGCCAGCTGTGGCCGCACACAAGGTGCCAGAGAGGGCATTTCTAAGATCAGCAGTATGTATAAGATCAGTAGCAAAAGGATGCCTGACTCTCTGGCACCCCTGAGATTTAGAAGGGAGATGAAACAGATGCTAATAACCACACCATGGGACCTGTTCTGTGGGAGAGGACTGGGCTTTTGAGCTTGCTCAGAAACACAGGCAGAAAAGGCACCATTAGAGATTTTCAACCTATGCTACCAAGAAAGAATATTTCCCTTTGCTGCTGCTTTCATGAAAAGAAAAGCTATTATCCTTGGTTTTTCATGATAAAGACATATCCTTTACAGAGCTCTGTGAGGATGCAATATTCTAAGGTGGAATAAACCACACTGTGCAAGTCCCTGTTCCTCTCTCTATTGACAATAAGGGACCGAGATAATTAGTGGAGCTTAATATCTACTTTCTAGATGGTGAGAAGTGGGTAAAGGATACCCAAGGCACAGAAATCATTCCAGGTAGACCAATGACAGCTATTGGATTGCCAACGCCCTGTGCTGGCTATCATTAAAACACCTGCCTCTATCCCCACACCCTCCAATATTTTACCAAAGTAGAGCACAGCCCTTTTAAAATGAATCAGTGCAGTGTGTCTCATGGGTCAGAGGTGGAGAAAAGGCCTGAAGGTCTGGAATGCTCTCTCACAGAATGACTTACTGCTTCAGAATTAGTAAAATCTTGGGATATGATCCTTGCCACAGACAGGTAACAGAGCAAGGGCCTTCAATTTGGTCCATGGTGTCTGTGACACCCAGAAAACCAGGGGTCACCACTGGTCTGGTTTTCAGCCTATTAACCACAGTATTTCTTCTCAACAGTCATTTATCTGTGTCTGGCTTCTCAAGTGGCTGGCAGCTTGTAAGAGAATCTGGGTTCTGTGCCAGCCTATGCAGGAGTTAAGACCCACATTGTCGGTGGCTTTCAGATAGCACTGAATGTCAACTGTGGGCCCAACTGACTCGACAGATGTACATTCCTGTCTGTCAGCTTTGGTTCACATCCACGCTTAGCTTGCAAATAGTGCCTAATGCCAATGGCCCTGGACACACAGCTATGTGACCTTCTGGTCACTTGTGTGGACCAAGTCATCCTTGCATCTGTGAATCTCAGAGTCACGATAAAACAGGCGTCCTGCTCAGTAATCTGCTGCGACACTTAATCCTGCATTTGTTTCTTGCTTACTTCCAGCAGCCAAACTGGGCATTCCAAGCCCCCCATGCCTGTGGTGCTGGAATCTGGAGCTGCATTTCAGCAGACGGCATCGCCTTCTCACAGCTAACTGCTGGGCAAAGTCCAGCACTGGAGTAAACTGACACCACCAGTATGACATGTTCTCCACAAAGACGTGTTGGAGAGCGATAGCCTGATCATAGAATGGTTTGGGTTGGAAGGGACTTGAAAGATCATCTAGTTCCAACCCCACCTCCCATGGCCAGTGACACCTCCCACTACACCAGGTTGCTCAAGGCCTCATCCGAGTTGGTCCTGAATACATCCAGTGAAGGAGCACAGCTTTCCTGGGCAACCAGTGTCTCACCACCCTCAGAGTGAAGAACTGCTTACTAATTTCTAATGTAAATCTCCCCTCTTCCAGGTTGAAGCCATTACCCCTTGACCTGTCACTACAAGCCCCCATAAAAAGTCCCTCCCCAGCTTTCTTGTAGGTCCCTTTTGGATACTGGAAGGCTTCAATAAGGTGTCCCCAGAGCATTCTCTTCTCCAGGCTCATGGGTCCAGCTCAGCTATGGGTTGGTGGTAAGGCAGGTCTGTGAGGCTCGTGCACAGACATACTGCTGGGTTCCAGTCATTCTTCACTTTGCTTTTAAACATAAGCTCGCTCCACTGTTCAGAGAGAACTAGCTTTAGCTTTCCTCAGAAATGTTAGACTGCAAGCTAAGGGAAGTGCGAGCAGCACCAGGACACACCTCCTGGACATTGGCACACAGGGCAAGGAGGTAGTGTTGGATGCTGAGTGGAGTTTCATGACTGAAATCTGCCTTTTCCCATTAATTCCTGCTGTCTTTTACAAAAAGTCTTAACATTTCTACCCTCTTTCAGGGGAACTGCTGATCATACAGAAAACTATCTCTGATAGCACCAAACTCTCGATAGTAATTTTTCCCAGGTATTTCATTGTCTACTCTCCTCCCCAGTTCTTACCAGATGGAGCCACTTGGGTGAAGAGGTGTCATGGTTTAGGGTCAGGGCAGCCCCTTAGACCTATAACAGACGCTCTCTGTTAAACCCCTTCCCTCCACAAAGGGGAACAGAAAAGGAATAAGGGAGAGAGACATATTGATTAGAAAAGGAAACTAGAACAGCATTAATGAAAATTAAAATAATAATAAAAAAATAGAATATGTATAAATATATACAAGGAGCTGTGTTCAGGAGCTGAATTCTGCTACTGGATTCAGGAACACACCGATTGGGATCAAAGGCAGAACAGACAGAGTCCTCCTTGGATGTTCCGAGGAAGGAACTGAAAGAAGACCTGAGCCGAGCCAAGCCAAGCAAAGCTGGCAAAGCAGTCCAAGAGGGGAGAGGAGCTCGGGAGCCCCCAGAGATAGGGTGAGCGAGCAAGCTAGCAAGTAAAACCTAAAACTAGCACGCTAACAAAACCAAAAACTATAGACCCTCTGGATCTCTCTGTTTTATGCCAAATATGATGTATATGGGCTGGAATACCTCATTGGTCGATTTGGGGTCACCTGCCCTATCCACTCCTCCCTGCAGGTGCTGCCTTTCACTTTCCTGCACCCCCCAATGTGGTACACAAGATCCATCAGTGGCCTTGGTCTGCACACCAGTCCTTGGTAGTAACTCTAAACACGGGCTGTTATCACTGCCAGCAGCAGACACTGCCTGTGAAAACAGGCTGCTGACTTCAGACAGTGCAGTGAGTTAGAGCAACTGACCTGAAAAGTAAAATCACTGAACAGGATTAGTTCTGTTCTCACTCAAACCAGGACAAGGGGTTTGATCAAGATCATTCAGCAAGTTAACAGGCAACAACAAAACAATCAATCACCAAAGCCAAACCACAAACAAATAAACAACAACAAACTCCCCCCCCCAAACGCAACGAGTCAAACCAAACCAAAGCAAACAAACAAAAACTACACCAGAAATAGAAAACAAAAAAGTACAAGCAAAATACTAAGTCCCTCCATGGAGCTGATGTTAAAATCAGGAGATACCAGCACGGTAATGGAGTTTCCAGTGTTACAAAGGAGGGTGTAGGATGAATTCCAGAGGTAGGTCTCATGCCTTGCTCATTCAGAGTGGCTTAACTTCAAAGGCAAGTAGCAAAACCTGTGTGGTTCCATCCCTCTTATAGTATCTTCTTGCTCTATTCTTTTTTTTTTCCTAAGAGGTGGGTAGCAGGTTGTTGATATATGGAAACAGGAGAAATCCAACTCAACCAGATTACAGAACCTGCCTTTTCAAGATGTCAGGTTTTATATATATATAAATATATATATACACACTTCTTTTAGTTATCACTGAAATAAAGTTGTCCAAAGTTTGAAATGTGTAGTAGGGTCTGAGAGAGCTGAGAAAGCTCAAAAAAGATGGACAGATATGATTTTTTTAAAAAAAACCAAACCTATCACAGCTCTAGTGAAACAAATCAAATACAGCTTTAAAACTTCCCTGCTTGAACTTCTCCTCTTCCCCCTCCTGCTCCCTGGGGTTTCTGTTTTAGAGCTCTTGAACTGATTTGTTGAGGCAGATCAAAGTATAAAGTATTTCTCAGCTGGTCTTATTTCCTTCACTGGATAGTAGTTGCAGGAGACAGGCAGCTCATTACAAGGGGGAGAGTGCTCCTGTGAAACCAACACTGTTACAGCTGGTAGGAAAAATATGATTTTTCTGGCGCCATAGTTCAGTCTCACCATCACAGAATTAAATTATTTTAGAATGAATAAATAATATCACACTGCTTATCATTAGGGTACAAAGCTGAGGATTGTCACGACATTAAATGCATCTGAGCTGTACTGTTTCTGCCTGGTGCTGTGGACCCTTTGAAGTACATCTTGGGTTTGTCCAATTTCAAGGACATCTTCCCCTGTGCTTGTTTCTTCCCTTCCCTCCTCAACAGTGCTCCAGTGAACAGAGAGGCCAGGGAGGGGGCCTCAACAGCTTGTGAGCTTTCTCTAGGTGCTGACCATATTTTGTAAATCACCAGGAAGTGTTTGGCCTGGATAAGTCTTCAAGGTGCATGCATATGGTTATCTGAACCCAGCTGGGGCTCCTTATTTTTGCCAAGAGCACATCACGGAGGCAATAGAATAAAGCAGAAAACTCAGAACCAGGCAGAGACCAAGCCTGTGGACTGTGAACCAGTTGAAGAGCAGCTCAGAGCGGGTGGGTCAGGAGGCTGCTTCTTGCTGCAGACCACGCGTGTGAATTGTCTTTTTACAAGCTCTTGTCAGACAAGGGACAGGATGTGCTCTCTGCCTTTGCTGCTTGCTGATGTCCTTCCCCCAGCAGTCCCAAAAACAGAAAAAAAAAAAAAAAAAAAAAAAAATTGTTTTAACTAGGGTCAGTGTCATGTGGAGTTCACAGCTGTGCAGACTTTATGTTTAAGGCAGCTGGAATGATGGCTCTGTTCAGCAGCGGAGTTGGTTTGTGAAATGATCTGAAAGAGTTTTAATCTCAAAAAAAGTGGAAAGAGAAGAAAGAGAAAGGAAATAACCCCACTAAGGCCACAGTTCAGTGGCAGGTATAGGAACCAATTTCATGTCCCCTGACTTCTACATGCCCGATTCTGAGGTGCCCGAATCATGCCTGATTCTGCAGTGCACTTGGCTTTCCAGATTTTAATGTGTACCAGAAAATGGGGCAATTTCTGTCCAGGGTCTTGCAAGACAGAGCAAAGTCTGTGTCTTGTGAGCCCAGATGTATTGTACTCCTAGGTCCTCTGGAGAGGAAGGACCAACAAAAATGTGACATGTATGTACACTCCTGAAGAATGGCTGCAAAACATCAGGTTCCGTCCTCACCCCACCTCAGCAGGCCTACTGTGAAATTAAATTTCCCCGACAAGAAAAGGTCTGAAGAACACAAAGCACATGAAGTCTCCTGGGGAGGCTGTATTTGAAAATCATGTCCTCAGTTAGCTGTAGTTTAAAAGTATGAGTGTGGGCTCATTGGGATTTCCTGTAGGCTAATGTCATGCTTTGATGGCTTATTCATCTCACCTTTCCATGATGCTCCCACATGGGCACATGTATAAGGGCCTCTGTGGGGACTGTGACCGAAGTCAGTGTCCTTGTGGATAAATTTAAGCATGTGGCATAGTGAAGCAGAAATAAAAGCATCACAAAGGTCAGTGGTTTGGTTTTGTTTGTTTGATGTTTTGTTTTTCTTGTTTGTTTGTTTTTGTGGAAATACAAACCTAATCATGAAAACAGCAGCAATACAGCTGGAAAGGGACCTTCTGTGTCAAGGAATCCTGTCCAAATCACTGTGTCACCCTGTTACTTTCATCCATGGATAATTATAAAACCATACAGTCATTTTGTCTCCTTGCCCCTGTGTGCATGGTTTGGAGCCATGCCCATTCAGTGCTTTGAGACCTCCAAACATCTCTGAGGTGACTGTAGCATAACTATATCTGAGCTGGTATTAAACACGAGTGGTGGGGCCCTCTAGAAACCTCTCTTCTCCTGACTCTGCTTCATTCTTGGTGTTCAGCTGCATTGAAGACACCATTTTAACTAACTGAGCTGCTCAGTCTGGGTTTTGAAATCTATGTCAGGAACCTATACATATTTCATGCTTTTTTTTCTTTTTTTTTTTTTTTTTGTTCACATTCGCTTGTCCAAGGTGAGGATTGACTTGTAGGTAGCACCCTGTTGTTTCCTGAGCAGTTCCTGCTCCACAAGTACTTCTACAGGGAAGGGAACAAAGATTTTATGAGCAGCAAATGTTTCAGTGACCCTAAACACTGCTGATCCAGATTACAAAGAGATAGACAAATATCTTATTCTATTATCATGCTTTTACTCATGAACTTTAATTTTTCATCTGATACAGATGTTTTAGAACCTTTAGACTCTAAATGTTTAGAGCTTTGATCTGATACACCTCATAGTATAGAGCTCTAAGAAGTACAAAGTCTCTCTTTCACAAACATCCTTAAGAGTTTTGCTATTACTTCAACAACACCTGGGCTGGGTACTAGGCAGCAGCTGAGGATTACTCACAGCCATTATTGGTGGCAATGGGGCAGCTGTGTATAATTGGTCTTCCTGAGATGCTCAACACTGATAGGTTGGAAGCAGGGTGCTGGGACTCAGTCTTGGTAAGTACTAATTGTAGTGGTTCTTATATCCTGTATTTTTGGCTTCTGAGTTGTCATGATGGTTTTGGATCAGTCTCTATGTTGGTGCAACAGAGATAAGCTCTTCCTACTGTCCTGTTTTGAGTGAGAACAGAACTAATTCTGTTCAGTGATTTTACTTTTCAGTTCAGTACTTCTAACTGCACTGTCTGAAATTAGCAGCCTGTTTTCACAGGCAGTATCTGCTGCTGGCAGTGATAACACCCCATGTTTAGAGTTACTACCAAGGACTGGTGTGCAAACCAAGGCCACTGACAGATCTTGTGTACTGCATCGGGGGGTGCAGGAAAGTGAAAGGCCCTGCTTACAGGGAGGAGTGGACAGGGCAGGTGACCCCCAACTGACCAATGAGGTATCCATCCCATAGATGTCATATTTGGTATAAAACAAAGGGATCCAGAGGGTCTATGGGATTTTTTGTTATCTTGTTAGTTTTGTTGGCTTGCTAGCTTGATCGCTCACCCTCTCTCTGGGGCTCCTGAGCTCCTCTCCCCTCTTGGACCACATTGCCAGTTTTGCTTGGCTTGGCTCAGGTCCTCTTTCAGTTCCTTCCTTGGAGCATCCAAGGAGGATGTTTTTGATCCCAGTTAGTGTGTTCCTGAATCTGATACCGGAATCCAGCTCCTGAACACAGCTCCCATCTGCTTCTGGGCCCAGTCTGGGACTCCCCCAGTGCCTGCTCTACAGCATCAGTGGTGACGGTGATGTAATAACCTTTGGGGGGGGGGGGGGGGTTGAGACCGGGTTTGTTTATATTTGTACAAATTCTCTTTTTTTTCTTTTTTTTTTTTTCCATTAAGCTGCCCTC